>JAODXP020000028.1:27751683-27883208 GCA_027497455.2 Sardinella longiceps | reverse complement strand
TCGTTAATTTGTCTAAATTGAGTATGCCTATGTAACGTAATCCATATTACTACGTCTATATTGAGGGGGGTAAATATTAGTTATAATTATTTATAGCCCTTGTGTACACAATTATTCAATACGGTGCTATACGATCGCTGAGGTGTTCAGGTGAGGTGAGATTGTAGACTTTAGCGGAGCCAGAGAATAACGGCGTTTGGTTGCCATGACGATGATTCCAGAGCCCAAACAAACATGACAGGCCAAAATAGAGAAACATCGCGTAAAATAATGTTTGATAGTTCAATCTGACTATAAGGAAAATAGAGGGAGGTCATATGTCATGATCATTATCATTAGCTGTCATATTGCTGCTGCTTCATTTCCTGTCTGTCTGTGCATATATGTTGCCTATAGCAGCCAAATGACTACCTGTTCTCCTTTAGAGATGCCAAAGGAAGGAAAGACAGATGCTTACTGGGTTGGCGTCATGATCCTGCTTGCCCAGGGGAAGCACAAATTTTCTACTGGCCAGAGACCTGGGTCCAGACGTTGGAAGACGGTAATACAGAGGATTAAGGAATGTCCCCTGACCCCTGCATACACTGCAAAAAATGCCCTCTAAAAAATAAGAAAAATTGTAGTGTTTTAGGTGAAAAATTGCTTATTTTGAGCAAAATTATCTGCCAGTGCAGCAAGAAAATCTGACTTGGTAAGATTGCTTAAAACAAGAAAATAATATCCAAATATAAGCATACAAAAAAACTTAAATAAAGTATAGAAATCTATTTTTTTCTTTTACTTGTTAAGATATGTTCTCTTATTTCAAGCAAATTTTTCTCATTTATTTGCTTGATTTAAGACAATTATGCTAAATACAGGTAAGGCTATTTGGTCTCCCATCCAGCTCTGAGTCCCACTCCATGCTGCTTAGCTTTCTCTTTCAAGTTGCTCTGCTTATCTTGGTTTGCCACCATGTTCTTATAGAATTTCAGAGATCAAATACTAGTTTTGTCTAGTAACTATTTTGATGTAATTCTACCACACTTTCTTTCCAAAGTTTTACAAACTAAGTAGCCTATCAATAGGTTTCAGATCAGCATGGCACAGCGCCACCAATAGGTAAAATCTGGAGTTGCATCCATGAAAGTGCCCGTAATTTTTTCAAAAACATTTTTCCAAAATACACCAGAAGTATTCTTATCTTTAGCATTATTCTCCCTGTATATTTAGTAGTTTAGTGTAGTAGTATGCAAGCACCATAACTATACCAGGATACCATGTACCAGGTGAATGGCAACCTTTTCAGAACTCATCCATTGTTTTCTGTAAAGTCAACTGCTTTACAGTTAATTTTGTATTCAGATGAAATAGAGATTTGCACCCCTGTTGGACCCCATGCCTCTATGAACAACTTACTCATGTTTTATTATACTGTAGGAAACATAAACCCCAAGTTTAGGTCAGCTTGCTGTGATAAGACTTCTTGTCATTACAAAAGCTAAGGATATCTCAGAGGCAGGGTCGTTTCAAGGTACTTAGGGGGCCCCCAGCAAACAGGGTATGGGGGCCCTTCACCTCTCATAAATTCCTACGTAAACCTCATTGTTATGATCTTCAAGCAACTTGCATTAAAATAATTATTTGTGTTGAACTTGCAATTGTCTAACTCTGTCATATTTAATTGAATGAACGCCACCAACTGAAATACTAAAATGACTAAACAGTCATTCTTGAGGGCCCCTTTCAGCCTGGGGCCCCAGGCAATTGCCTGGTTTGCCTGTCCTGTTGCGATGGCCCTGCTCAGAGGCTGGTGCTGATGTTATATTAACAAGAATTGAACAGTAAAGCATAGCAAAATTGTTGAAAGTATCTATCAAACAAACAATATATTTGCTCATGAAAAAGAATTAGGCCCCACATCAGTGGTTTCAGAGGCCTCAGAGGCATATGTCAGTTCAAAGATTAGAGATTTTTTGAATATTGACAGTTTCCATCATGTAATCTCTGTGAAATGGATGTCTCTTAATGGCAACAAGTACATTAAACACTTTAATAATCACAGACTCAAATGATGGGTTCCCTATTTTTGGACTAATAAGTAATATTTATGTTATTGATTCATCTTTATTTTGATGTGAATATATAGTGTTTGACACATTGAAATGGGATACAGATTTACAATCATATGAAATTGCTGTGCCAAATGGTGCACAGGCAACAGAGTTTATAGATTTAGAAAAACTACCTGATTACACTGCATATCACCCTGTGCCATTCAATAGTAAACATATGTTTTGAGAAAATATGAACTAACTGATGATTTGTTGTATGAGAAGCTATGATGTATTAAAGTAAATAAGTGAATCAGCAGAGAAGAAATTGTTTGCTCTGTTTACTTTATGTTAATCCTTAAGGCAGAGCTTCTATTATTATAAGTTTATGGTGTATTGTAGTTTACTTTGTTCTGCAAACACCCCACCGGTGAGGTTCAGAATCTCAAAGCTAAATCATGAATGACAATCTCAATGACCCAATCCATTTGAAGGCAATCACAGTTGATTAGCTGGAATATCTTAATGAGATGGGGTCAGTTCTTAAAACAGGTTAATATGGATTGTCTTATTGTCTTGAAACAAGTAAAAATGTACTCACAGTCTAAATGTTAACACGACTCAGTCCAAATGTGTGCTATTTTAAGAAAAAGCTGCTCAGAATTAGTTGTATTATCGAAGTAAGATAATTTTCTTGAAACAAGTCAAATAATCTTAACAATATCCAGCCTTACTAAGAAAATACATTGAAAAGCAAGTGTAATAAGATAAAAATGCTAGATTCAAGTTTATTTTACTTGTATAGATTTTCATTTTTTGCAGTGTATGGCCAAACTGTCAGAGTGTTTGACATCTTTGGGAAAAGGATCCCCTGCAAGTGTGGCTACCATAATGTAAGTATTGTCATTGAATTGAATGCAGAAGTAAGTGTCATTGAATAGGCTACCTAAACATATGATATGAGACAAACATGCTGACAAAAATTGCTTCCTCTACCTCATGGTTGGTCCTATGTGACTAGCAGTGTTGGGGATAACGCGTTACAAACTGTTGTCAGGAACTTAATAACGTAACGCATTACAGTTCAAATTTCACTAACGTCATTACAGTTACTAGACTATAGTAACGTTCGTTACAGCGTTACCCATGATATTGTTCAGTGACATTCAGATTAACAAATTTACATGTAAATCAGTGAGCTACCGGTAGGCCAACATGAATTGCTGTCAAAACCGCGTTGATTTTATTAGTGGCGCATGCGTGCCTAACTGGTTGCTGTGGAAATCGATTGATTCAGTGAGAGGGAGATGGAAGAGAGAGAAGTCATGGAGAACACTGGCATCTTCGCCAACTGGAAATATTCGCATTATTTTCAGGTAGTTGCCTGCAAAGGCAAAAACATGTCGGTTAAGTGCTCGCTATGTCCTGGTGATAAACAGCTTTCCACTTCTACATAGTCAATGAGCAATTTGTCGAAGCACCTGGCCAAACAGCACAGTCGTACAAAGCTGGTGGCTAAAAATTCCCATAGCCACCGTCCCGGTGATGATGAGACTGCCCCAGCACCCAAACAGGCGAAACTTACATCAGGAGAGGGAGGATTACGACAGGTAACATCGCAGGCAGAAATAAATAATCTAGTTGCAACCTATGTTGTGGAGGACATGGTTCCGTTGTCAACAATAGAATCCCCCCGTTTTAGGATTAAGCAAAATACCAACAATGCGAGCTCCCATATCAGACAGAAAAACATTTTCTAGCTACTTGAGCAAATGTTATGCTGTAATCGAATTGGATCTCAAAAAGACATTTGAGACCACAGAATTCGTTTCTACAACGGCAGATATATAAAGTGCTAACAACAAAAGTTATCTCGGAATGACTGCTCACTGGATTGATGAAAACTTTCAGCGCGAGAAGGCTGCCATTGCCTGTAAAAGGGTCAGAGGGAGACATGACGTCATAGCCAGCGAAATAGAGCAAGTTCATTCAAGTTATGGGCTAAAAGTAAAGTAACGAGTAAAGTAACAAGTTACTTTTTAAAATTAGTAACGAGTAAAGTAATCTCATTACAATGCAAAGCAGTAACTAAAGCAAAGTAATTAGTTACTTTTTAAAAGTAACTTCCCCAACACTGGTGACTAGTGACTTGTTCTGATGAAGAGTATTGTTTAATATACAGCATGAGAGTACAGAGAGTAAATAAAAAATGTTGTTTTCCCCAGTCAGGACAGCAGACAGGGGTTGCTGCAGAATCACAGTCAGTGCAGGCTCACAGCAGTGGTAGAGCAGCAGATGTAGGCCTACCAGAGACACCACAGGCCAGTGCAGCAGCTGGAGGTCAGGACAGTTCAGCAGATGACGTGCTCCCTTTGCTCCAAGAATTTGCTCGCTGACCAATATACACAGCACCTGTCAGACTTCCACATCCAGGAGCAGTGTGAGCACTGTGGCATAAAGGCCATGGGTGCTGTGGCTTTGTCAGAGCACCTTGAAAAGTGTACTGTGTTAAAATCTTCCACAGACCTCCCAGACATTTCTCCTACAACCTCAGCTTCAGCCCCTCCATTCACAACGCCAGCCCAGGAGATGCCACTGATACCAATCATCCATCTTGGAAGTGGAGATGCTCCTGTTCCTACCCCTTCTGTAGCATCTGAGGTGGCACCAGTGACTCAGAGTGGCAGCCCACCTCCTCCTGCTACTGCTCCAGCAGCACAGTGGCTTCCAGTCCCTCAGCACTATCCAGAGGTAAGCCGGGCCAGGTTTTTATCAAAGCCGTTCCTCCGGGTCATCAAGCCAGGTGACCGGGAGTGGATAGCCCGCATCCTTTATGAAGCAAGTGGGCAGCTGAAACAGGATGTCAGGGAGAATTGGCACCACCCCCCCAGCCCAGTCAGATCCGTGGCACCCCCCAACCCACACGATTACTTCAGGCAGAAGATGTTTTTGTGGGCACCGGTGCGCATGTGGGGCATCCCTTTGAAGTGCACTCAGTGCAACAGCAAGATGCACCACTCTGGCATCTACACCAAGGTGAGGGAGGTCATTGATGTGGACTCCAAATACTATTTAATAGGGGGAGACTATCCAAGGTGCAGCCAGGGCAAATTCATTGTCTGTCCTTGGAGTACTGGCATTTTAAAGCAGCTTGACCCCTCTCACCGCAACAAATTCCCTGCAGTGTTAACCACACATTTGCCACTGGACAGGCGTTGTGTCACACTTTTGCGCCCCAGAACCAGAACGGTTACCTGTAATTTGTGTTGATGTTTTAGTCAGTCTGACTACAAACAAATGTATTAAATGTATTTTTTGTGTGTATTTACATAGGAGTGAGCCCAGTCCTCCATTGGAGGCGCTTCACCAACGGCCTCACAACAAAACACCACCCGCTGTACGGTACATTCTGCTCAAAACTATCCTAGTGTATTTTTAAGTGGGATAAGCAGGATGTGTGTCACCTGAAGGAGGCCAAGCGCGCAGAGCTGAAGCAAAAGCATCAGGGCCATGAACCAACAGATGCCCAGGTGTTGGCGAGTATCAGTTCGAGAGAGCTGGCCAAGCACTGCCGCAGAAGAACCAGGGGGTGGAGGAGACCCATGCCCTCATCAAAAACCTCCTTGACTCCATGTGGCAGCTTGTGGACGGCACTGGACTGCACCTCATCCACCATGAGCGCATGTCTCAAGTGTGGGAGGTACAGTAAAAAAAAAAAACCTTCCCTGCATCCAGGATCCACCAGGTGTGCAGCTGTACACTAACATCGGGTCAGGGCTGGAGAAAGGAGGGAAAACACTGGATGTGTTGAGGTGCAGCCAAGGATCCTCCTCACTGGAGAGCTTTCGTAAGCACCAGTGTGCTTTCATTCCAGGCATGTTAGAACCCTCTCACACTCACACATAATATATTGACTATTTAATGTGCTATTTTATTACTCTGTAATATATTGTAATCTGTTGTGATCGATCTTCTGTTTTTTATTTCATCAGGGTGGCGATGCAATGCGTTACACACGCAAATGTACATGCTCGAGGGTGTGTCAAGGTGGAACTTGAACCGGTCGGCACAAGCACTTTGCATGTCAGAAACAAGGCTGTACGACATCAGGCTGATGTGCAATGTTAATTCACTCAGCAATAAAGTGTTGGGAAGACCTCTTCTTCCTGAGTTCATTCCACCGGGGCAACCTACAGGTAAGAAAAGTCTGCTGTTGATGATGATCAGACCGATACAGTGACCGGGCCCGTCCACACCCCTCTAGAGGAGACCGATGCCTCTGCTGGTCGCGTCTACACCCCACTGGAGCCTGTCCACTCCCCATTGGACAAGGAGATCGATGTCACCTCTGTGCTCACACCGCTCACAGCGCTGTTTTGGCGGGATCCTTTTGAATGAGATTCTTGGGTCTATGCTGCCTATACACACACTGAAAGTTTGATAAAAAGCCTCATTTGATAATATAACCAACTAACACTAGCCCCTTTCCCATTGAGGAATATAGCGTGTTAAACACGCCTTCAGCACGCTCCTGCTGTTCCGTTCCCATTGAGGAGCCGTATTGCCGCATCAACTCGCCTCGGGGGGTAGTCCTTTTGCCGAAGCGAGTTCAATGGGAACGGCAACAACCCGCGTCTGACCTGGGCGTGACTAAAAGTAAAAGCAACAGAGTTCAAGCATTGCCATTTAAACACTTAAAGGTGTATTGTGTAAGAATTGAAGTTTTAAATATGACAAAAAAAAACAAAATGCAACAGGAGAATGTGAAGAAACAAATGCAGTCATCACACAAAAAATACGACCATGTACTCAGCTGCTGAGATATCAACCCAAATTAGCATGCTAAAAATTAGCCCCGGCCCTGACGCCTATTTATTTGTATTGTAATACCAATTTTGCCACTAGTAATCGCTAGCGACTAACAGGCCTGTCACAGCTCGCAAACCTCCGATTGTTGACGAAGAAATCGCCTGTGGTTTAGTAGCACTTGGCTTGTAGTTGAAATTAATCTGTCAGATTCCATTTATGCCCCGTTAATGTACATGTTTATGGCTATTACACATTTTCTGGAGTAGCTGTCAATTCTAGGGAAGATACAAAGTCCCACGTTTCCATCAGAATTGGAAGTTAGTTTTAGAAAAGGAGCGTACAAGGATTGAGCTGTACTGGATTAGCTGAAACTAACGTCAACCCCACCACCACCACAAGTTATGGGAGCCAGGAACACACTCATTGAAAAGTGAAGATAAGAACCGATTAAACTGGAATTAAACCATTGACATAGTTTGAAAACCATTCATGGCAGCTGGAGCAAGTAGACTTAAGGAAGATTGATGGTGGAACTGCAATGTTTCGTCTGAACAGGTAAAAAGACTAACAGCTACCACTGCCCATGTCAAATGTTATGTTAGATAGATAGCAGAGCCCGTAACATTACAACTATACGTCCTGTGGTTAAATGTCAAGCTGATGTTTGCTAACACAGGGGCTTGTGTTAACGAAATTGATCTGTAAACATAAAGTAGACCCTGTCAAATTAAAAGCAATCAAGCTGTGAGTAGCCCGAGCCAAATGTATTGTCAGTGGGTGCAGTGGCGGTCAACTAGCTAACGTTAACGTTAGTTGGCTCAAATATCAATATGATCTAAAATATCGACCAACTCTGGTAACATTAATTTGCACACCTAAATAATAGTGGACATTCAATTGATTTAATCGATGTGTAGGTAAGGAATATCTCGATCACAAATTCGTTAGTAAAGGAAAACACATGTGCATCGCTCATCGTTCTTGGAATGGTGTGTATGAAGCGGGCAGGGTGCTTACTGCTGACCTGCATGTCCCGAGTCAAACGATAACTCTTATCACGCACTAACGTTAGGCTCTTCCAAAGGAGAAGCCTTCGTTTCGGTGTTGCCGATGCATTGTCCCGTCAATATGTTGAACTTAGTTAACGTTAGTCTGTGTTACAGCCGCGCTTTTCGCTAAAGGCGATTATTTTCATGGACTCTTGCAGAAATCAAGCTTCTTGATATAGTTGCATGTTACCCATCTTTGTAAATTATGGTGGAAGCTTTTAATTTTTGGATAGGGTAGAAAAAATACTTTGTGAAGAGCCTCAAACTCTACAGGCTATGGCTCTGGTTTATGCTGAACACCACCCCTGAGTGTGGAGTATGGTATATAATTTTTTGACAGGAATTCCACATAGCACCTTTAATAATAAAAAAAGAAAATTGCTAGGCTACCGTTTCAGACAGGTAGCTGTATGACTGGCTACGTTGTCCAAGCAGGTTCTGTGGATTGAAAAGCATGGTCCTTTGGAGCAGTTTACAAGGACAGGTAGGTTTGTGGATTTCTAGTTCTATAAATGCTGCTACCATTGAGGATTTCTAAGCTAAATTGGTGGGTTTTGACTAGATTGTGAGCTTGTTTGTGAGATGATCATGTCATGACAGTAGGCTAGTGGTGGTGCGAGATTGTGAGCTTGCGGTGACGGTAGCTGTCAAAGTAGCTGCTTCATAATGTGATTTGATCAAGCCAAGTGTTGTTCATTCTCCATGGGTTTGCTTTCTGATTGTATGACCAGTTTTGTATTGCTATGCTTTTCGTGACTGGTTAGCTACCTGTTGCTGCCTGTAGCTTAATTGCTAGTTACACCGTATGGATTTGTTGTTTATATTCTCAAGTTCATGTGGTTCAGATGAAAAAATGAGCAGTGCATAGGCTTAGGTACGGTCATAATGTGATTTATGGTTGATCAAGCCAAGTGTTGTTTATTTTCCATGGGTTTGCTTTCTGTTTGTATGACTGGTTTTGCTATGCCTTTCGTGACCAGTTAGCTGCCTACTGCTGCCTGTAACCTAGCTTAATTGCTAGTTAGACCACTGTATGGATTGTTTGAATTCTCAAGTTCCCGCGGTTCAGATGAAAAAAGAGCAGTGCATAGGTTGTGTCATTTAAACCCGCCCGACTTTGCGGGTTACGTATTACGATTTGTGCCTCTAGGTCAAACCCCCAGAACAGGCCAGAGACATGGCTTTAGGCAGTGGTTAGAATTGCGTTCCCATTGCTTGACGTGGGGTTGAACACGGTATTAGGACCTGGCATCATACCGCGTTGCAATGGGAAAAGGGCTACTGTTAAAAACTGTTCAACTACTGTGTGCTTAAACCACCTGTTCAGAATTTTCCTAACAACATATGTCACAGAATAAGGTGGATGGGGTCCCACAACATTGGTAGCCACTTAAGCAACTGAGGGTAATAACATTGGTAGCCACTTAAGCAACTGAGGGTAATGAGAATGGATAATTGCAAAAATAAAGAGAGACAAGTTGGCAGCCACTTTGCAACTGAGAACAATGAGAAATGATTAACTGACTAATCAGGGGTGGCTAGTCATAGGCTACAGGGGAAATCCTCAATGTTTTGTCTGCAGGTGTCTACTTACCTGGTGCACACCCCCATGAGAAACAGCCTGTTCTGAACTAAGCTAAAAAAGCTAAAGCTTGAAAAAAGCATAATGTGACACCTTTAAAGGATAATTGACCCTTCGCTACGCCCCTCCCAAGAACGGCAATGACCAATCTTTCATATAGCAACGGTAACTAAAGAGCCCTGGCCTGTCAAACATTTGAGTAGCGGCAATATTCTACAATGTTATGCCTATGGCGTCGGCAAAAAATGCAGCATGAATCGTTCAAACTTGATAGCGAAAATGCTCTTTAGCCTTTCCTTTACCAAAAAAGATATCATAGCTACGTCCTTGGTTGAATAAGTGATGTCTGTAATAGACCAAGTGGAAAACATAGTGGCCAGATAAGCTTTACAATAGTTTAAAAAGTTTGCTGCTGCTAACATGCTAGCGAGTTTCAGCACTGTATTCCCAAAGATTTCTCATCTGGGTGGATGACAAATAAGCCTGAAAAAAGGATTTTTAAAAAACTTCAAATATCATCCCTAAAAAGTGTTTATATGTGTTGCTGTGAGTCTAAACTTAACCAATACGTAAATATTTTTTACATTTTTTAATTAAAATAAGTATTTATATATGAATTTGTCAAGGTAGTGCCTAAAACTGTCATATGGTGTGACATTAAAACAATTTGATATAAAATAAAAATTAGGTATTTTTTTCTTCTTTAATTTACGTCAATGTACTTATTAATCATGTTTGCTTTGATATGCAACATTTGCTTGTGAATATTTAGGATAAAAACTTAACATTTGACAAGTTATTATGTCAAGGAGGAGAATGGTCTGAACTCTAACCAGATATTTTAGCGTATTTCTGACATTCTTTGTCAAAAGTTGCTCAAAATTCTTGAGATTCTTGCAGATGTCATTTCCTTCCTACACTATTGATTTTGTCATGATTTGTCAGTTAGAAAGTCTTGTTTATGACGTTTTCTATGATTATTTGACGTCACACCAAATGACATAGTGTCACGCCATATGATGAAATGCACCAAATCACAATGTATCAGTGCAAAAAAAGGTATTTCATGAAAATAAAATCATTAACAATGAATTTTGAAGTCCACTGAAAAGAACTTTAGGGATAACATCTATTTTTCAACTGCATATTACATGTGAAACATGGTGACATGAGGGAAAAATGGGAAAGGGAAATATAAATTGTACAGATCCTATTTTTCTAAATTCTTATCACAGATTTAATATATTTCATATGTGATTTAAATTGAATTCATGTTTTTACATATATTTCAATATAAAAATGCAGTTTGGTCATAGACTGTGACAGAAATGTCATATAGTGTGACTGTACATTTTCAATGTCCCAATGTAATAACAATGTAATAACAATGTCACTCCATATGACAGTGTCACTCAATATGACATTTTGACAGTTTATCTGATTTATTAGACAACTAAATACAGCTAGATATTATTTAGCATGCAACTGACCACATGGCAGCAATGCTTTCTAAGAATTCATAAAGAAGATTTGTGAAAAATAACAATTTTTATTGCAAATGATGTCACACCATAAGACACAATTTTTTGGCCACTATTGATGATGTCGGATATGGAGCTTTTTATATAAAAATCTAAAAGGCAGACCTGACCTCCTGACCATGGCAATCACTCCTGACATGCTATTGTAACTTCCTGATGAAGCAGGGTCCGTGTCATGGCAATGATGTCCAAATTAATGCCCGTTGAAAATATAAAATATAGTGTCACACCATATGACGTCCATTGTAGGGACAAAATATATTTGATTAGAACTTAGTTGGACGTTATGCATGGGCATCGAAACTTTCTGTGGTTATAGAAAACATCCACTTATTTTATTTGCCTGGTAAAATTTTAAAGTATTTATACTTTATATGGATATACATTCTAATTAGGAAAATCACACGCATAGTGGACAGTCACACCATATGACATTTTTTATGTTTGGATAGTTGTTTTATGTCAAAATTTAAATACAACACCAAAATTTTTAGTATGCAGGAAGTTGATCCTATCAGACCTACAACATTTCCATATCAATTCTTAATAATTACCATTTTTTATATGTGTGTGACAAAAGGACAGTCTGAATTTTGCTATCCGTCATCCACCCATCTGTAATCCAGCACTACAAAGGCACACCAACAGTTTAACTCTAACTAATCAATCACATAGCTCAAAACAACTTAACTTAGTTTGCTAGATTTTGTCACGGACATTTAGCGATAGCAAAATGGGTATAAAGCCTGCCTCTCTCTGCCTCCTGCAACGTTAGCTGTTTTTAGCATGTTGGCTAACGTAATATTTGCAGACAAGTACAGGATATTTTATCTGTTTTGGCACAGTTAAACTGTTTACTTACGGCAGTATTAGGAGGAAGGATAAATAGTCCATAATTTTTAAGTTGATTGGTCTTCGTTTTAAGATGCCTTAATGGAGTTTCGTGCTGGTTGATTTTGGTGTTATATGATGACAGTAAGGTCAGGTCTGTTATTATATGAATTCAACCCATTTCCATTTAAACTGCGGTAAGCTACTCAAAGTAGACCTTTTTGTCAATCATTACATGCTATTAGAAATTGTTAATCACTTGCGGTTTATCTCTGAAGAGCCATTGTTTGAGGCTATGTTTTGCATTCATTCCTATGGACGCAAGTAACGTTTTTGGTTAGTTTGACAGGCCTGACAACAGTAACTAAGGGGGGCGGGGCTTAGCGAAGGGTCAATTGGACTTCAAGGAGAATGGACTGAACAAGACAATTGATTGGTTTCCTTTTTGCCTATTTTTTTTCTTTTTATCAAAGTTCAAGGCACAGATCCATTGTCAGATCAGCAGTTGCAGCATAGCACATGAAAACTAGCTTTAGCCTTTCTCTTTGTCCTAGTTTAGCCTTTAGCCTAGACCTTTAGTTCAGCCCTTACACATTACTCCCATTAGCCTCTCACACCGCTATTCTTTTGAATAAGAACCCATTTACACAAACTCAGATAACCATAAAGACGCACATGTTTCTCTACGGTTGCACCTCTCTGTTACACTTACCCGAAGGTGAAGACGGAGAAGCTCAAAAACTCCGGGCAAGGTGGAAATGTCGGAGAACCCCGTCTTCAGACATTTGTGTAACTACCCATAACCGGAGCTCTAGCACAAAAGACAGTTGTAGCAAACGAGAAGCACCTACGTTCGCGCATAGTAGTTCTATTTTTCATAGTCTAGTAGTTTTATTTTTCAAGGGCACCACCTGGTTTTGAATGATGTCAGGACTTTTACCAATACATCGTCTTTCTGGAGTTATCATGTTTTTTGGCATGTATCTCTCATATTCTGTAAGTGTTTAACATGATTTCAAGACTAATGTTGTAAACTGTTATTGTTGGTATTTCTATCAGATGAAGCTGCCAGGCAGTAAATAGCCTACTAAAATTTCAAGTTGTTAGCGAGCTAACGCTAGTGATCCAGCTAACGTAATGTTTTACATTTATATTTGAGATTTGATTTATTGACAGCCTGCGGGTAACATTACTGAGTTCATTTTAAGTGGACAGAGCAAACATAAACATAGTTTACAGCAATATGTTAGGTTTGAGCAAAGTCCAAAACGACTAGCTTATAGTTAGCATATAGCTATGTCGTCATGGTAACTGCCAAACAAACCCTCTCTGTCTAAAGCTAAAAAGCACACACAACATGTTTTGCAGAGGAGCGATTGAATTGTAATTTGTTGGTTTCATTAATGATCACAGACAATATTATGGCACACATACATTAATATCATTCTACAATTTCTTAAGGGAAAATGTTAATGATGTGACGTAATGTGACACTGTTGCTAATGCAGACCGAAACACTTCACGTTTGTGGCCATCTGCCACGATGTTGCTCCCTTGAAAGATCTTTGATAAAACTGTGACGTGGTGGTTAATTGTCACCACCTTTCTCAGCCGTTTTTGATGTTTGTGTAAATGCGATTGTTTTCTTACTCGGGGGAGGGGAAGATAACCGGTTTCTTGAAGACCCGGGGAAGTGTAAACTAAGCATAAGATTCTTGGGTCTATGCTGCCTATACACACACTGAAAGTTTGATAAAAAGCCTCATTTGATAATATAACCAACTAACACTGTTAAATACTATTCAACTGTTCAAGGCACAGATCCATTGTCAGATCAGCAGTTGCAGCATAGCACATGAAAACTAGCTTTAGCCTTTCTTTTTGCGCTAGTTTAGCCTTTAGCCTAGACCTTTAGTTCAGCCCTTACACATTACTCCAATTAGCCTGGCATCGCCATCCTACGTACTTACATGAAAATAAATTTTACCTCCGTACTAGTCTGGACCAGAGCGCCTACCTCGGTGCACTCACGGTTTAGCCAATCAGCACACAGTTTAGAGCGATGTCTCTTAACTTGCCTGAACACGTTCGTTATTCTCCCCCCTACTTTCGAATTACCTTTACAAAATTGGTACATGACATTAACATTCATGATCTTGAGGACTTATTGCCGCTACGATGTCAAAATAAATTGGAATTAGTTAGCGATCTGTTACTGCTGAAAGCGGAAGTAAGAGCCAGGTGAGAGGAGGTCATATCCAAACGGAAACATGTTTCAAAAATACAGAAATACAGAAAAAATACAATAACCTGTGTAAATGTACTTTGTGCAAATTAGCTTAGTTATGCAAATATGCTTTGTGCAAAATATGCTTTACATATGGCTATTAATAAATACAGATGTATTTTTAGCCAGATGAAATGAGAGCATTCAAAATAGTTCAAGCATGATGGACAAGATAAACAGTCAGTACTGAATGGCATTTTCACAATGAAACATACTCTGCAACTCCACTGTACTTTTACCATAACATGGATACAAATTCAAACAGTCTGTGCCCAGGCCAGGCCTATCTCTTTTAAGTTACCAAAGCACCGTTGAATTAGGCTACGCTAGAAGCCTAAACCTCCCACTACGTTTGCTAGAGAAAGCAGCTTTTTACGAAGATGTAGCCATAGCTTAGCGGTAGATGTTACGTCAACACTAAAAATTAAACAACACGCTACATCTGTAACAGGTTGAAAGGTCCCCCTTTGTATGAATATATAATTGCACAAGATCTGGTCTAAATAGTTTCTATGGTACCCTGATACAGTTAGGGGTTCCTGGTAGCCCCTCCTTTCCCCCTTGTCTTATGTTTCCCTATCTCCTCTTCCTCCTTCCTGTTGCGTTTTGGTTTGGATTGAGGTAGGTTTGGAGATTTGAGCTAATCCTAATCTATGTAAATATTGATATATAAAAGTGCCATCTGTAGATGTAATTGTATTTATTTTATTTGTATATATTTTATGTGCATTATTTTTGGGTTATTTTTGCATGATGGCCTTTCTGTAAGTTATGTTTATGATTTTGAGACACGCCACATGTGGGGATTAGCCCCACTGTGGATTCCAGTGTAGTTATGCTGTAGTTGCTAACTCACTGTGATATTTCTTTTTGTTTCTACTGTATTTGATTATTTTAGGAGTGGAGGATAAGCTAACCAGGGACAACGTTTGCATTTGTGCTGTGTCTGTACAAGTGTGCCATGTTTCTATTATATCTTTGCATTTATGTATTGTATTGCGTTACGTTACGTACGCAGCCTGTTGCGTTTTGGTTTGGATTGAGGAGTGGAGGATAAGCTAACCAGGGACAACGTTTGCATTTGTGCTCTGTCTGTACAGGCAATAAAACACCTTTGCAGCAGTAATTCTGGGTCGTCAAATTAATTCAACACAACGCAGAAGTTATCACCCGTTACACATCCTTAACAATTCCAATCACAGCACACAACATGAAACAAAATATACAAAGTGCTCACCGGCTGCCTCATCAGTCTTTTAGAAGTCTCGTTTGCACAATATTCCACTGTATCGTGGCTCAGCACTCATTCAGGGCATTTTAACGTCTTCTACCTCGCAGGTCAGACTAATTAAAACACCTGTAGCTCCCATTTGCTGTGTGCCGTCGCAGCAGTGATGTAGTTCCAGCTGGTGTGGATTTCGGCTGATTGCTGATCAGCAGATTAGAGGTGCTCTCTCGTTCCAAACACCGGGGTCAGCTCTATGTTCCCACAGCCCTATGTTCCCACATTTGTTAGGATTTTTTATTTTTCACAGAATTTTTGGGAATTAGGCCCTATATTCCCACAGCCCTATGTTCCCACATTTCATAGGAAATTTGGGAAATTGGGCTCTATGTTCCCACAGCCCCATGCTCTCACATTACAAAGATTAAAAAAAAAAATTGGAATCTATTTTCCCACAGCAATATGTTCCGATAAGGGCATGTTCACACCAACATAGGTAATATTTATCCAGTTAGCCCTTCCATTCACATTAGAATGGAGGATTCTGAAACCGAAAATGATTCCAAAAATGATTGCTGAGGTCGATTTAAAAAATGATTGTTGAGGTGGATGAAGATCGTTTTCATTGTGAATATGAATCTTGGCACCCAGCATAAAGTAACTTGGTAACACTTTGTGGTAAGGGTACATGAATTATCATGAATTCATGCATGAAATCATTCATGATAAATTCATGATTCATGCATTACTTCATCTCTGAAAGTCTAATGAGTTATCAGGAATTAACATGAATTCATTGTTTGTCATTAATGACCTCCTGCTGAAATAGCACATGATCTTAAGTATTAGTTACTCAGGGTACATCATCATGAGTCATGATTAATTAGCATGAGTCATGATAAATTAGCATGATCATGATGAATTCATCATATTTGTGCCCCCTCAACTAAAGTGTTTACATGGTTA
Organism: Sardinella longiceps; assembly: GCA_027497455.2. Classification (NCBI taxonomy): domain Eukaryota; kingdom Metazoa; phylum Chordata; class Actinopteri; order Clupeiformes; family Clupeidae; genus Sardinella; species Sardinella longiceps. The sequence goes on along the minus strand of JAODXP020000028.1, from coordinate 27,866,885 downwards.
AAATCATAAAATTTAGTTGACGTATGGGATAGATATGAGGGTAACACTTTGCGGTAAGGGTACATGAATTATCATGAATTCATTCATGATAAATTCATGATACATGCATTACTTCATCTCTGAAAGTCTAATGAGTTATCAGGAATTAACATGAATTCATTGTTTGTCATTAATGACCTCCTGCTGAAATAGCACATGATCTTAAGTATTAGTTACTCTGGGTACATCATCATGATTCATGACTAATTACACATGATCATGATGTTTTTGTTCAAAAGAATTTGATATAATAAAAGTACTTATTTAGCCTACTTTGGCCTAGTCATACGCCATACGTCAACTAAATTTTACCAATTTAACCATGTCAACACTTTAGTTGAGGGGGCACAAACATGATGAATTCATCATGATCATGCTAATAATCATGACTCATGCTAATTAATCATGACTCATGATGATGTACCCAGAGTAACTAATACTTACGATCATGTGCTACTTCAGCAGGAGGTCATTAATGACAAACAATGAATTCATGTTAATTCCTGATAACTCATTAGACTTTCAGAGATGAAGTAATGCATGAATCATGAATTTATCATGAATGATTTCATGCATGAATTCATGATAATTCATGTACCCTTACCTCAAAGTGTTACCTAAATGTCTAGTTGAAAAATGTAATAATACTTGCAGAAAATGAAATGTGGCGATTTCTTTGGACGAATTGGTTTGGAACTATATCTCATTTCTGTGTAATTTAACATTCACCTAGAACAAGAACACGAACACACACACCGCATTATCATCTTTTGCCCTATTTGCACAGGATTAGTTTAATGAGGGGACATATAGTAATGTTGATTAGCCAGACCATGTCAGGCATTAGAAAAGACCAATTCGGACGGGACAAGAAATCCCAGTGATATTCATCTAACATGGGAGGAGTTGTTGGCTACGCACAAGCAAAATTCCGAAATTGGACGAGAGAGGGCGGAGTCAGGTTAGAGAGAGGAGGCTCTGGCCTTACTTATTACCGAGGGTCGCATTAACACGGGATTAGTATTACCTATGGTAGATTCTCCAGACCGTTTCACAGGAGGTAAAATTCTCGGCAAAGTTTACCGACATACTCCGCTATTTTTACTGACATGGCGCGTTTGGACGGGACTAAATTTCCTGGTTATCATTACTTTAACCCAGGTCCCCCCATTAAACTAGTCCCGTGCGAATAGGGCTTTTCGCAGATAAGAATGGGTGATCACCATATTCCACAGTTTTTTGTCAGAATATTAATTGCCAATAACATTAATGGCCTCATCTTGGTCGGCAGCCTCATGAGCTTACAGTGAAACAAAAAAATAAAATAAAAATGGAACCCAGTGCAAAAGAACAGATTTCTTTTTATCACACCTCTCCCCATAGTGATTGATTTCTAAAAAAAAAAAAAAAACTTCGTCAACAACTTAAAGGAGCTTGTTTCCTGATGTTAAAGTAAAATATTTTTCAATATTTATTGTATTTTGTCAAAAATAAGACTAAGTGAGATTTTACAATGCTCCATTAATTTCAATGAAACACCAACCGCGCCAGGCGCCAGTGCAAACAGGACACAAGTGGAAGGCAGAGGAGGCTGTTGACCAGGCTATTGGCAGGCTCATGCACAATGAGGTGGTGGGCAGGACACAGTCAGGAAGAGCAGGCCTGGGGTGGGGAACAGCCCCCAAGTTTTGGTCCAAGGCAACAAGAAAGGAGAGGAAAGACCTGGTGATTGAGGAGGTGGTCAGGCACGAGGAAGAGCAGTACAAGATCAAGCCGCTCAGCCAGGCACAGCAAGGGCAATGGACTACTTGGGAAGGAGTGAGCAACAGGACCATCAAGCGGTCCGATTTCTGAAAGATGCCTCAAGCAAGGCTTAGCTTCCTCATTCGGGCCACATATGACACCCTCCCCAGCCCAAGCTCGGAGGAAAGCTGCCAGCTCTGAAACGCCCCAAACCCAAGCCTACAACACATCCTGTCCAGTTGCACGACAGCTCTGACACAGGGTAGGTATAGGTGGAGGCACGATCTAGTTCTGCGGAAGCTGGCAGAAGTCCTTGAAGTGCAGAGGATTGAAGCAGCCAAAGACCATCCTTCCAAGACTAAGACATTCATCCGCTTTGTTGGACAAGGGGCCGGAGCTCAGACCATCAGCCAGAGGGAGAGATCACTGCTGACACCCGGATGCAACTGGAACCTGAGGGTGGATCTTAAGTAGCTCAAGTTCCCACCAGAGATAACCACCACCTCTCTGAGGACAGACGTCATCCTGTGGTCCCCTGCAGTCAAGACAGCGATCCTGGCAGAACTAACCGTCCCTTGGGAAGGAGGAATGGAGGCTGCCTTTGAAAGAAAGAAGGACAAATACACAGATAGCGCTTTCACACCGACAGAGAACCGTGCCGGTGCTGGTTCTCGCACCTCATCTTGAACCGGCCGTCGTGTTCACACCAAATATCAGAGCGTTCGGGAACCGCAAACTTGGTTCCCATCGGGCACCAAGTAAAACTTGGGTTTTCAACGCGAACCGTGACGACATGAGTTAACGTCACCGGGTTAAGTTGGGGTCAAAGCGGAAAATAAACAAATCGGAAACGTGAGCCGGGGATAATGAGGGAAATCAAGTGAAAATGAGTTTGTGCAGTTATTGGCAGACGAGAGAAATATTTGGAGGTTCACACATTTCCATCAGATGTTAGATGGCAGCATTAGTAAAAGTAATATGCTAAACTGTTTGCATTTGTGGCGAAGCAACGCCCTGTGTGGATAATGCGTCATGGGCTTGCATAAATTGGTATGAACACAGGCGGTTCTCGGGCCGGCACTTTGGTTCCCGCTGTAACTGGTGCGAGAACCGGCTCCAGCACCGGGCTTGCCGGTCTGAAAACGCTAAGAGTAGCCCAGTGTCGAGAAGCTGGATGGGTTACAACTATTTACCCCGTGGAGGTTGGCTGCAGGGGGTTTGTGGGAACATCCATCCAGCGTCTCCTCAGGAAGATCGGAGTGTCTGGAGCAAGGCTGAAGAGGGCATCTAGGGACCTGGCAGAAGAGGCGGAAACAGCCAGCTTCTGGTTGTGGTTGCGTAGGAAGGACAGGTTGTGGGGGAAAGAGGGGTCCTAGGAGTAGCTGTAGGGGACGGCAGGGTGACGTCCCTGCCGTTGCTTCAACACCACGAGATGTTCCGGGATTAATGGAGCGAAACATCAATGAAGGGTGGCTCCCGGCTGATGACCCTGCAGTTACCCCGTTGGCACCGTCGGAGGTGCATCAGGCGGAAACGCCATGCAGGTATCTCTTACCTGTGCTTTCACCCAATGGGACTTAACAACGTTCTACGGTCTGGATAATTTTAATATGTTGGAATATGTTCAGAAATAAAGCATGGGCTTCGGGGAGGACGTGCTATTTGCCAATAATGCCAATGCAAGCTTCTCAGTTATTTTAGAAAGTTAAGCATGGGCTATTTGGCCATAATAGTAGTGGGCAATTCCACGAAAAAGTAAACCTCACCTTAAAACTTTAAGTCTCACCTACATGGACATACAAATTCTTTCAGAAAACTTCCAATACAAAAAAGTATTGTCTCGATGTAAATATTCAACTGAGCAAGTTTCGAAAGGATATCTGTTTGTTAAAATTTTTACCCTATTCAGCTATAATGTAAGTCTATGGAGGGGCTTATAATGGGCATAAGTGGGTGATAACACACACAAAGCTGCAATACTATCAGTTATTTTTCATTGTTATATTACTATTTATCTTGTTAAAGGTTAAAATCCACCGTTCACAATTGTTTTGTATCGTTTTGGAGGGTTTTTCCAGACGTCACGTCCATAACGTCACATCCATAACGCCATGTCTCCCAATGAAAACCAACTTTTTTTACATTTACATTTGAAATTAAGTCTTTCTCTGTCTTTACTGAGGTGTCCTGTTTGGTATGAATGTAGTAATATTTACATTTCTCAAGAAATTTCACACACTTCACAGCAAAAACTACGCTCTCTCAAAAGTTTGTCCGTTTTTCGTCACATCCATAACGCAAATTGAAAGGCTCATATTCTTATGATGCAAATCATGATATTATTTTTTTCTGTTTGCCTGTATTCAGCCATGGAGTTTGCAGAAGAATATGAAAAAAAAAGTTAAATACTGCTAGGTTTGCAGAGGTTATCTGGCCTTTTGTTCATCAATAATGCACGAAAATGTCACGTCCATAACGCTGGAATTGCCCTAGTATTTAATGAGCAACTACACACCATTATTATTAATAAATTCTAAAAACGTATATTTATATGTATGATTTGAACAATTCTTGATGTAGATTATTTCAATTAGTCAGTGGCATGCCTTGCTAAGGCCGTCACATAGAAGTTGGCACATTACTTGTTTTGTCAGTTCAAGTTCGAATCCAGCCGGGAATGCTTTAATGACGGCTTGATTTTAAATTAGGAATCGTAATGTAATGATTTAATTGCATCAAAGTTGTAATTTGAAGTTTCTGCCAGTCAAGAAGACAAATTGTTTTGACAACATGCATTTTACAACGTGTATCCTCTCGTCAGTTAAACTCATTTGTAAGAGTCAAACTGAGGTCAATCAAACTGTGATAATTAATTCACGCTGTAGGTGGGAGTAATGCATCAAGTGGTGTCGCGTCAGCAGTATTTCACCCTAAAACAGCCAAAGAAGACATCACACATGGCCATATAACTAAGCTTCTTTGGCTTTAACTTGCACCTTGGAGTGTCAGCTTGAACTAACAAGTTTAACTAACAAGATACTATGCTTAGTCTGGACTATGCTTTTGGGGGACACCAGTGATGAACTAACTATGCTTTGACTAACGACGTTATCACCATAGTTAGTTATATTGTCAACAAAGGAAGCTCGTTAGTCTGGCCGATGGCTTTGGGGAACAGAAACATATTCCAAACTAACTAACAAGCTATCTTAGTTAGCAACTATGCTTTTGGGAGACGCACCCCTGGACTGGGCCTCTTTGTCTGCTGGTGTTTCGGTGATAGAAATCTTCCCATTACAAACAGACAGCAGACGGTGTTTACAAATATGACTTATGTAAACAAACATTCCCTCGCATGGTCACATTTCATCTGACCTCTTATTAGTGTCCTTCATCGCAAGGTGAGAGGGCCATGAGATTGTTTTCGATGGTGTCAGGACCTAAAAACTTGTGTTCTTCCTTGTCATTTTTTAATTATATTTTTTTTAAATTTGTCTTGTACTCCCCATCCTACTCTTGTCCACCCCTCACTGTAACCAACCCCCTCCTCTTCTCCTGGGGTTTACCACAAATATCCCCTTCTTCCCCATGTCCATCCATCCCTCCCCTCTTCACCTCTTGTTTTCCAGTGTTTAACCCAGTGGTTCTCAAACTTTTTGTCATTCCCCACTTAAGAAGGCAGATAATTTTTCACGCCCCACCTGGAAGGCTCAATTTGCGCACAATATCTCTTTGAGAAATACTTTGCGAGTATAGGAATAGAGTATAGGTGTCAATGTTTGAATTTTCATGTTATTAATTCTAAGCCAAATTTCTCTCTAACTCCTCATCACACCAAGTAACAAATAATACCATTGGAAAGCTCAATTTACTGTCAATTGTTCATATCTGACATCTGTGAATTTGGGGGGCAAAGAGGTGCCTCACAGTTTGGAAAAAACACTGGTTTAACCCAAACTTGTCATGATTATGTGCCTGTAATTCCAATTTTGTCCATGGGGGTTCACTAGTGGGTGATTTTTCCTGTTGCTGTGCACCTTCCTTGTTTGATGATTAGTAGTTTAGTGTGCTTGTTAACCTCACTATATTAGTCATTGGTTTTGCTTTGCTCCTTCTTGACACTTGGGTGGATGATTACCATGGCAAACGTAGGGAGGGATTGAAGTCTGAGAATTACATAGGCTTGCAGAATACAGCTTTAAGCATAAAGGAGAATACAGTCAGCCATAATGTTAATCAAATTCATTTTTATTAGGAGTTGCATAGCAGCCCATTTGTACATGTGACGGACCACTTAAGAGGGTTAAATATGCATCTTTATAACTTTGTTTGCTGTTTATTGTTCTAATCAGGAAATAGTTTTAACCAATACAATTAAACTATAATTTGTGATGCAAAAACATCATGATCATTGCTAACAAACACCACACTACGAAACAAACCACTAAACTAAGTTCTGGGAGGAGGAAAATGATAGTAAAATATTGTAAGTTAATGAGTATGGAGCAGTAAATTAAGTAAGTTAGTAAGTTAATTATAAAATAATTATAGTTCCTTTTGAAGAGATGAGTGGTGAGCATGACTGGGAGATTTGGGAATCCTGAGGAGTTTTTCCAGCCCTGATCTCAATGGAGAAATGTCCTGTCCTATTCATCTGTAACACACGCACACACACACGCACACAAACACACAATTACACTGATGTTAAAAAACACACTAAGTAAGATGCAAATCTATTATCTGAAGCCAGTTTTCAATGAATTTGCACACACATGCTCATACAGTATTCACCAAAGATTCTAGAGTGAACAAGATCGCTTACTGGCCGGCAAATACGTCAACAATGGGGAAGTACGGAAGTAAAGAACCATGGGCGCCATTTTGGTAAGCTCAACTTGCGTCACAGAGCTTACTACTGTAGGCCAGAGCCATATGGTTTTGCTGTAGGCTACCAAACCAGACACATAGCCTATGCCATCTATCCTGAGAAATATATTTTTCAAATTAATAGACTCTGTTAAATTATTGTTTAGCCTACATTTGAAACATACACCACCTTAATGTGCAACAGTTTACGTCTGAGTCAGGTGCGTCAGACCTGGGCAGGTGTAACCCCAAATCTCGAGGAGCACCAGATCTCTGTGCCCTTAAGTTAAAAAATAAAATAGGCTAATAAAGAAAGAAAGAGAGAAAAACGACATGCTAATTATGAAGCAGAGTAGGCTGACAACAGCCAGAAATGCAACAGGGTAGACAGAAAAAGTCTCTACAAAATCAGATCCGACAAATAGCCTACAGAATGTTGCAATGTCTTTTCTGCGCAAAGCTGCATCATCGTCAAATTAGGCTGCCCAGTCCTTGTTTTTATCCACAAGAAAAGCATTACGCTGTCTTATCTGCTGAACAGACCCAGTTATAGAGACTTAAGGCCTGCATGCTGCATCCTACTGGCTTCAAACATTTACCTAACAGGAATTCAACGCAACAGCCAGACATCGCAGGCTGTGGAGTGTCTGCATTCAGGGCTTCTCCGAAAGTTCGGGCATTCACCCTCTCGGATATTTGTGTGTGTTTGTTGTAGCCTATAGTTTTTTCGTATCATTCATTTGTTCAACCTCCTTTTGGCATAATCAAATGTAGCCTAGGCCAATAATTCCAACATCATGGCAGTTCGCTATAAAAAAAAAATAACCGATTGACATTTTGCAAACATTTAGGCCTAAGGCAGAACCACCACCACCTGTTGTTTCCTTGCATGTTCTGCTTGCAAAGATTTGGACAGAGTGGGCATAGTGTAAGTTAAGGTCCAGGGTACCCATTTTTTTTTTAGATGAGAGAAGCACATTTATAAAAGCATTTATGATTGCACACACAAAAGGATTGCGCTTTGCTATCGCAACTCAGCATGGAACCCGCATTTTCTTGTGCTATGAATGATAATCCTAATTCATTAATTCATGATGCCCTAAATCTTCGAAGTAGGAATACCCTAAATGGGCCTACATGGTCGTATGATAGCAAGTGGGCTTTTACATTTTCATTTTTAAAAAAACGCACCACGCAAAGGCTATTTAATAAGACAATTGGCCGGCACGCAACAAAACCAATAAAGTCTGCGTAGATTTACGCAACAACACTTCCACATGCAACTATAAACCACATCGCCACTATAGCTATTTCTCAAAACCACTGTCTTTTGAGATAATCTGGTCCAGACTAATGATTGCTAATAAGCATTAATAAAAAAAGAAACAAAAAAAAAAAATCATACATAGCCAAAATTATAGGCCTATCATGATTCTTTGAGCATTAGGCATGGTCTGGGCAACAAAACAGAGGTGCACACGCACGATTTTACACGCGGAGGCAGCTTTTAATTCCCAGGCCAGCTGATCAGGTGCAGTGACGGTGAAAAACAACCAATATGGGCAACAAGTCGCTTTTACCCTCGTCAGTTAATAAAAAAAGGTAGCCCACGATGCATTTGTTAACCTGCATGTAAAGCAGAGCAAAGTTAAGCTGAAATTTAGTGACAAATGCTGACCGCCACCACTACAGATGTTCAAGCCAGGCTACAAGTAGGTAGAGCGATGCTTGCGATGCTCTCTCTCTCTCTATCCTCGTTATTAAGTAGGCTTGTTGCATGTTGTAATGTCAACAAAATGTAACTGGCAGACAGGGAAGCAGTGATAAGGAGGGGAATAAGAGATATAATGCATGTCGTTTCTTGTGAGGCTGACATGAACTCCTGCGAGCTACTAACTACGCCTCACTGTGTCTTTATTAGGCTACTGTGCTCAATTCTGGAAGGGTGTCTTAATGTTTGCTGTGGGTTTGACGTGGATATGGTCTATAAAGGCTATTCTATAACGTGTGGAAGCAGCAGGCTCGGGCTGGTAATCTTTGCGATCTGATGAGCCGGTCCACTTTTGGGCAGGTGGCGTAATTTCTTTTTACGCAAATGCAACAATTTCAAATAATTTATTTCTGTAGTCGAGATAGGCTATTTTCAGCGGCACATGAATAGCCCTGCAGCCCGTTAAATTATACAGTTACATCCAGAGGTTTTGGGCCGCGGTTTCATAGTGCATAATATGTTAAACTAATTGACTGGTCATAATAGCAAAATGTTATCTTTGGATTTAGGCCTATTTGCTGACTTATTGTTCTAACTAGCCGGTCTGCAAGTAGTGGGAAAGTTTATGTTCAATAACGCGCTCTCCAAAGCAAGACGTCTTTTGCGCAAAATCTCTCATAGGCCTATAGGCTACTTTACTTTTGCTTTTCATGTAGCCAATCTACAGCCTAGACTACTATGATAAGACTGGATATCCATAAAAATTGATTTTTGGGATAATAGTGTAGGCTATTAAACTTTTGGGACTTGGTGTTTGTTTTTGTGTTTGTTTAGCACTCTGTTTAAAAGCTGCTGCTTTCTCCAGCACAGAGGCCATCCGACGTTTGCTTATCCAGCTTACAACTTTTCCAAGTTTACTTGTTGTTTTCAGTATATTTTTCGTTAAGTTATTAACGAAACAGAACATAAACCGCTGGTATTTTGTAATTGATGTGTTATTCACTGCTTAAACCAGAGTACTTTAGGCTACTGCAGCAGCCTTTTATAGCAAGACCGCCGCGATTTTTTTTAGCTCCCTAGAATTAAGGGTGATTTTTATTTATTTATTTATTTATTTATTCTCATTTTGAAACTAGCCTACGCCAAAGGTCACTGAGGAAAAAAAAAACACTTGTCCATTTAACTGCATTATGAAGTTGGACACTAACTATGTTGCTCCCACACGCATGAAAGTGGCACTAAAGACAATTAAGGGCTATTAATGTTTAAGAACTATAACAATATACTTTACTATATGAGACGTTTTAATCTTTATTTTGTATCCATTTAGGCCATATGCTAGAAATCCAGAGTTATTTGGCTCTCAATAATGACCTGGCCAGGACATTTGTTATAGCCTAATTGAAAATAGGCTACTCGCTAAGGCCACTCGCTATTGACTATGTATCTGCCTGAAGCCATTTCAAAACAACGGATTTCCTTTCGCATAAATTATGGATGTAGGTGGTAAGACAGTTGAAAGTTTTGGCGACGGGTAGTAATGGTGTTTTGCATGATTATTTACCCATTATGTTAGTGTAGGTTTAGAAGCAGCTTATCAAAATGGCGCCCATTCTGACACTGAGCGTACCTCCTGTCTATTGCGTCAGTAAGCGATCTTGTTCACTCTAGAATCTTTGGTATTCACACTCACCCTCAATGGCACAGATGAAGTTGAGTTTCGCAGTCTCTGTCAGGTTGCCGACCCACTGCCCTTCCTCCTGCCCCTTGGACTTCACTGCCCCCACTCCCTGGCAGCCCTGCGCCTGCCCTTGCCCTGGGGCCCAGTTATCATAGCAGACGGTCTCTCCCCAGACCCAGAACCAGCCCACACCACAGGCGTGACGCAGGCCCAACCACACATGAGGAGTGGAGGACTCTTTAGCCAACCTCTGAACCCGGCGCTGGGTCCGCCTAGAGCGCACAGACACCAGGTCCATATTGAGGTCCTGGCAGTGCTTCAGTGCCTCATTCCAGGTCTTATTCTCACGGATCAGAAACAGTTTGTCTGGGGGGGGGACAAGACACTGAATACTGATTCCACTGTTGGAATCCCCCTACAATTCTTGTTTTATCTCTGTGATGAGATACCACAAGTAACCGACATACTGTACATGAAGTAACACCACCAACCAGTTCTTTTAACCTTAATCAGCACAATGACTAAAAACTCATAATGGCCCCTCACTGGCTTACAATAAGGTCAAATCTTGCAGATTCTTACCAGTGTCAGGTCTGATTCACGGTCAAAATACACAAACATATGAACACAAGCTCACAAGTATTTGCCGAGTATAGCTGTGGTTTTGTACACCTTCATTGACTCCCATGTTATCATACATTGTACTTAAATTAACAGTATGGCCTTAGTACTAAATGATGTTTAACTTCCACTCCAGGAGGCATAAACTAATCTTATTTAAGAGCTGGCAATGCATACTATTACAGGGACATCATAGAGAAGACCACGACGGAGATGTTAGTACATACTGTAGGCTTAGATAAAGACAGCAAGCCTGGTCACTCCAACAAAAAAAGCCCCGCCATGGGGGAAATAGCAGGAAATGGTTCCCCATGGGGGGAAACATTCTTTCATTTAGAACACAAGTCAATGAGATGCTCTACAGTTTTTGGACAATTTTGGTTGGTGCTTGTTAGCTTGCTATCTAGCCATCTTCATTCATCACCACAGTAAATGTAGCTAACTTTAGTTTGCTAAACTGAGCTCATCAGACTGACATTTCCGTCAGTGTTGCTGGAATGAATAATGGAAACTGTATTTCAGTCTAAACCAAAACAAGTAAACAGGTCATAATCAGAGAAAACATCTATGATCGATTTCAGTCAATTATATGATTGTTCTACGATTGTTTATCGTGTGGTCACACGACAGGGCAACTGGGCGATTTGAACAAGCAACTCGGTTGCCAAGGAGGCATTGACTCATTTGAAGTTCGTTGCGTCTGGTAACTACAACTTATATCGCCACAGATGTATTTTTGTGTTACAAAACCCATGTTTTCAGATTAATCTTACCTCATTTCCCACCTTGTTTTACAAAATATCAAGTCTTAAATCCTTAACTTTGTAGTTTGTTACAGATAAATGGGATTTTCGAGTTAGCTCCACCATTATGGATTCCGGATTCAAAACTTTTGAAGTATACATCACGCATGGATCTCACTCCCTGATTGGCGTTGATGAAAAATCGCCCAGTTAAATCGCCCAACTTTTGCAGAAAATAGCCTTCATTTCTATTTTTTCCCCGCCCACCAGGCGATTTGTTGCCCTGTTGCCTTTGCTAATCGCCCGTTGCCTACTGTCATTGATAGTGAATGGGAAGTAGTTACCCAACAACCAGTGATTTGTCGCCCGTGTGACCACGGGGTTAGTCAATTTTACGACTGTTCAGCAACTTGCTCTACCTTGTCCATTAACCTGCTCATTAAAGGATAGCTCCCAAGTAAATTCAAGCATAGCCCTGTTGCACGAGCCTTCTAACAGCAAAATATTTTGCATGGAATGAAAGACTTTTGAACAGGATAGACTGAAGGCGAATGCGAAGCACCTTACATTGAGTCAAAAGTACTTCAGATCTTACTTTCGATTTGGAATAATGAGTTTCCATTTAAAAATGCTTGTTCGCTTCTGCGTTCACGTTCGGTCTATGCTGTTCCAAATAATTCTCCTCCGCTCACTAACTAGTGCATTTAGCAGGCTCGTTCAACAGGGCTATAACTTCGGAGCACCGCTTTAAATCGACCACTATTTTCCCCCATGCTGGATGACCCCTACCCTCGCATTTTGGGGGGTGTTGCTGTCTTTATAGGAGACAAGGCAGTTTTAACGACTTTAGGTCCTCAGCATCTGTTCATGATCAGGTCGTTGTTTGGGACGGGAATCCCATCAACTGAGTAAAGGATTAGTGACTCACCCTCATAGCAGATGAAGTTAATTTTATGATGACAACCTGCATCATTCCATTGACCTTCTTTAATTTCAGTGCAGGCCTCACCCTTCCCCTTATTATTGGGTTCTCCACTCCCCCAGTGGCGGAATGAGGATCTGCTGCCATCTGACCACTCCCAGGCATCTCTGAACAGGCCAATCCAGACATCTACACCTCCACTAACTGCATTAATCTGATCATTCTCTGTCTGATTCCTCACAGTGGCCAGGTCTGTGTGTTTCTCTCTGCAGTATCTCTGAGCATCTGGCCAGGTCTTACTCTCATTAACCAGCACATAGGGATGTGTGGGGTTCTTCCCTGCAGATACAGGTGTCATGATTAAATGAAATGAATCAGCACAGCTTTAGAGTATAGACTAATGGGAGTGTAAGAGACTGTACACTTCCATTCAGTCAAACAAATGTCTACCTGGAGTCATAACAGACAGAAGATTTACACAGTTTGAATGCATGGATTGCAATGCTAAGTCCTGTCACCATCATAGCACATTAAGCTGAATGTCCAAGTATGTGAATCATACCACTTTCCATTAATCATAATGACTAATGTCAGTCTACCTCGGCCATAGCAACATCATAGAACCACACAGTGTCAATGCATTTATTTTAATGCTAAGTCTTCTCACCATCATAACAGATGAAGCGGAGTGTCGTAGCTGAAAGAAAATCATGCCACCTTCCATTTCTCATACCCGCATAGATTTCATCGTGTCCTTCATTTGGTTGACCTTGACTCCAGTTCAGGAAACCTGCTTCGTTCCCTATGTAGAATTCCCTGTCAGCCAGAGACCAGTGCCACTTAGAACTGCTTCCATTCTTCAGCCCAATCCAAGCATTTCCAGCATCTGCCTCCTGGATCAGACTCTTCACCTTCTCCATCTCAGTTGTGTTGTCTATGGTGGCGAGGTTAGTAAACTTCTCTCTGCAGTACTGCTGAGCTTCTGTCCAGGTCTTCTGTTCCTTCACCACATGGAACTGACGTGGTACAGAGGAGGAGGAGATAGTGCACAGACCTGAGAGGGGAGGGGAATACACACAGACCATAAATACACACAAGCGCACATGGACAAACACACACATGCACACACATGCACACAGTTGCTTCAGATATCACAAATAATCTGATTAGTGATTAATGCATTTGAAAAGTTCACACACACACACACACAAACACGCACGCGCTCACATACACACACACACACACACACACAGACTAACCTGAAAAAAATAGTGTGCTAACGAGAAGCAGACTCATCATGTCTGGAAGCCTGAGGATGATGAAAAACAGTTTGAGTGCATATTACATTTTAGATAAAATACCTGTGTGGCAGACATGCAGGGGGTTTGTTGTGTGACCACTGCAGAAAACAAAACAAAACAAACACTTCACATATGTCTAACCAGTATGGATGCTGTAATCTATTATCATATACAGTAGGCGAGGAAAGAAAAACAGTATGGATGCTGTAATCTGTTATCATATACAGTAGGCACGGAAAGAAAAACAGTATGGATGCTGTAATCTATTATCATATACAGTAGGCGCGGAAAGAAAAATCTACTTATAACAAGCCCACTCTGCATCTGTGTGTCCAAGGCTCCAATTTGCATAAGCTGCAGGCACTTTTCATAGAAACACACACAAAAACATGACATACATAGCAGACTACTGCTGATCAGACTGGGTGCATCATAAACCATGGAAACATCTCCGCTGAAACTAGAAAGGCACTCCCAAGAGTGCAGACCTCCGCCAAAAAAATATGGTCAACGCCCCTTAGATTTCTGCCGTTTACAGATCGAGGTGATAACTGTCAGTAGAGAGGAATCCTTTAAAAATATTCCTGAATCCAGATCCTGATCTTCCCTGATCAAAGACACACCTCTGGTAAACATTTCATAACTTTCATCACTAAATCCAGAACTTTTGACATATAGTTGCTACCAGACAAACAAACAAGCAAACAGACAAACAAAAAATCCAACGGAAGCATATCCTCCTTAATTAGATTAAAAGTTTATCTTATAAGCTAATGGTGGGGCTGCTCATTGATTCATAATAAAAAGATAAGAAGATAATAAGTAAGAAGCACAATGGGCTATTTTAATTAGTTTAGCGGCCAAATTAATGTCTGCATTGTTGGAAGGCAAAGTTGGACAGAATAAGCAAATATCTTCGATGTGGTTTGCATTATTGAAGATATGTACACTATAAGTAGGATACTCATAATTTTTTTCTTGAAACATTTTGTTCAAAGTAATTCACAGACTGTAGTCGAAAGCGTTGCCAATTGCAAAGATCTCTTTAAATGTCTTCTAAAAAATATTTATATTATTATAATATTATAATTATAATTATAATATTATTCTTTATCTTTTATTATCAAAACTTCTGGCCCTCTCGCCTACAGCTGGTTGTCTCTGAGAGAGTGACTGTATGGTACTGCTGGTTTAAATTAACTGACCTGTATGTAAAGATTGCATGCCAGCCCTACCACCTTGTGTGTGTGTGTGTGTGTGTGTGTGTGTGTGTGTGTGTGTGTGTGTGTGTGTGTGTGTCCAGTAAAACTCATGAATATTCCTGCTCTGGACTGTGTGTTTATGTGTGTGTGTGTGTGTGTGTGTGTGTATGTCCAGTGAAACTCATCTGCATGAATGTTCCTGCTCTGGACTCTCTGTGTGTGTGTGTGTGTGTGTGTGTGTGTGTGTGTGTGTGTCCAGTGAAACTCATCTGCATGAATATTCCTGCTCTGGACTCTGTGTGTGTGTGTGTGTGTGTGTGTGTGTGTGTGTGTGTGTGTGTGTCCAGTGAAACTCATCTGCATGAATGTTCCTGCTCTGGACTGGGCCTCTTTGTTGGTGTTTTGGAGATAGAAATCTTTTCTGCTATGACATCAAAGACTGACAGCCAACAGGATTTGCAAATATTATTTATGTAAACAAATATTTCCCATAACTGTTCATCCATATTCATGGTCTGGAGGTTCTCTAACCTGAAGTGATTATAGGGCGGGGCAGTGCACTCAGCTCTGGTTTGAAAGCATTGGACAGCTTGTCCAATCCGCCTGGCAGATTGGCCGGTTGTTTGTTAACAGAATAAAACCCTCCCCAGAAGACCATCTCCAGACCATGAATACGGATGAACAGTAGTACTATGGGCGGGCTATGTCAGGCTATGACTGTCCACCACTCTTTACTAATCTAGAGGTAAGATACCTCCTTGGTGGAGGTAATAACTATACTATATAGGCCTAGATGCTGATAACACTGGCAGGAATAAGGTTCTCCTGTGAAGGTCAAGCTTATTTCACAAGGTCAAAATCACAAAAATTTGCTTACATAAAGAAGATCATTAGGTAATTTTTTTGTGCAGAATCTGTAACAGTTGGCAGTCTGTATATGTGCCAATTTCAGACACTCATTTTGATATTACATTTGATAGATTAGATTAGACCCTGGAAAGGAGTAGGTAGGAACCGCAGAACAGAAAGTTATTACTGCACAAGTATGCTGAAATAACAAAAAACTACATGAACACTACATGAATAGTTTGAGTTGTAGACTACTGCTGATGAGCCTGTTCAAATTAGTGGTCAAATTAATGGCTGCATTGTAGAAAGGTGATGTTGGACAGAGTAAGCAAATAACTTTGATGTGGTTTGTTTTATTGAACTATACATACAGTACATTCTCACTGACTGAGTGAAATAAAATATTATGATTATTATATTATATTTTATTGCAATAAAATAATGAGATCTCACCTGTCAGGTGGTTTTGCAGTTGCTTTTTATCAGCCCTTCTGGTAGTCCTACCGCTGGTTGTCTCTGAGAGAGATGTGACTGTATTCTGACTTGTACTGATGTTAGACTTATTATTTTTAAACAAGCAAATCAGCTGACTTTCATGTAAAGTCTTTGTGCTAACTCCCTCACATTGTGTGTGTGTGTGTGTGTGTGTGTGTGTGTTTGCATATTGTGTGTGTGTGTGTGTGTGTGTGTGTCTTCTTCCAGTGAAATTCATCTGCACAAATGTTCCTGCTCTGGACTGGGCCTCTTTGTTTGTTGGTGTTTTGGAGATAGAAATCTTTTCTGCTATGACATCAAAGACTGACAGCTGACAGTGTTTACAAATATGATTTATGTAAACAAACATTTCCCTCGCATTCACACATTTCATCTGACCTCTTATTAGTGCCATTCATTCCTAGATGAGAGGGCCATAAGATTGTTTTGGATGGAGTCATGAGTCAGGACTACAAACTTGTGTTCTTCCTTATGTATTCCCCCTCCCATCTTATTAGTGACCTGCTATTTTAGTTTGGTTTACCCAAACTGCCCCTAAAGCCCCATGTCCACCTCACACTGTTGCTAACCCCCTTCTCTTCTCCTGAGGTTTACCCCCAAACTGCCCCTAAAGCCCCATGTCCACCTCACACTGTTGCTAACCCCCTTCTCTTCTCCTGAGGTGTACCCCCAAACTGCCCCTAAAGCCCCATGTCCACCTCACACTGTTACTAACCCCCTTCTCTTCTCCTGGGGTTTACCTCAAACTGCCCCTAAAGCCCCATGTCCACCCATCCCTCCCCTCTTCACCTCTTGTTTCCCAAACTTATCATGATTTTGTGTCTGTAGTTCCAGTGTTGTCCATGGGGGGTCACTAGTGGGTGATTTTTTTCTGTTGCTGTGCACCTTCCTCGTTTGATGATTAGTAGTTCAGTGTGCTTGTTAACCTCACTATATAGGTCATTGGGTACATCTCAATACATAATTCCTCCGACCTCCTTTCCTCACTTCCAACCTAGCCCCTCCTCCCGTGAAGGAAACAAGGAAGGAACGATTGGAGGATGGAGGAATCGGGGGCAGACAGATATAAGAAATGAGATGTCCTCCTGATTCATGCATCACTAGTATGAGATGTCCATTACAGATGACATCTCTGAAACAACTGACCAAAATAAAGGCCATCCTCATCAAATATAGGCTATAACAACCACCAAACAATTTTATTCATCATAATACAATGTAATTAAACCAAGACAATTAAACCACAATCTGTTTTGCATCAGTTTACTTTTGTCTTATAACCACGACAATGCAGATCATAATAAACTCGACTAAACAATCAACTTTCTTGCTGAAGTTGAAGATGTTTTTTTTTTATTATTTCTAATATGCTCTTCCCTTGCTCCAAACAGTCATTTGAAGTCCCTTTTCGCAAATAGCAAACTCGTTTTTTTAATTCGATGTTGAGGTGACAGAATGGGAGGGCATTTAAACTTTTTAGACTCTCGATTCAAGCCAATGAACGCACGTTCCCGCTTCCGCGTTTTCTCCGCAAAGGATACACCTGTGCTTCCTCGCTTATCGGACCTTTCTCCTCTCTCCTCCGTCCTCGTTCCTCTCTCCTTCTCGCAGCAATTAGAGAATTGAGACATCCTCGATGATGTCGAGCCTCGAACAATTTCCGGGGCACAAGTACGGAGGATAGAGGACCGAGCCTGAGGAAGCATATTGATATGTACTCATTGAGTTGGCACTCGGGTGGATGATTACCACGGCAAGTGTAGGGAGGGACAGGGGAGCGTAGGAGAGACAGGGGGAGGGACCAGAGAGTTGCATGATTTTGATTTTTTTTTTGCCTACGTCTCAGAATTACGTAGACTTGCAGAATACAGCTTTAAGCATAAAGGAGAATACAGTCAGCCATAATGTTAATCAAAGTCATTTTTATTAGGAGTAGCATAGTAGACCATTTGTAGATGTGACATACCACTTAAGAGGGATAAATATGCAACTTAATAACTTCATAACTATAAACAGCAAACAATCAGGAAATATTTTTAATCGATAGAATTAAACTATACTTTTGTGATACAAAACATCATGATCGTTGCTAACAAACACCACACTACAAAACAAACCACTAAACTAAGTTCTGGGAGGAGGAAAATTATAGTAAAATATAGTAAGTTAATGAGTATGGAGTAGTAATGAAGTAAGATAGTAAGTCAATTATAATCATAATCGCTTATAAAAAGATGAGTGGTGAGCATGACTGGGAGATTTAGGAATCCTGTGTAGTTTCTCCAGCTCAGATCTCAACTGGGAAAGATCCAGTCCTATTCATCTGGTACACACACACACACACACACACACACACACACACACACACACAAACACACACAATTACACTGAAGTTAAAAAACACCCTAAGTAAGATGCAAATCTATTCTCTGAAGCCAGTTTTCACTGAATTTGCACACACACATGTTCATACAGTATTCACACTCACCCTCCGTGGTGCAGATGAAGTAGAGTTTCTCAGTCTCTGTCAGGTTACTGACCCACTTCCCCCCGTTCTCTCCAGCCTTCATTGCCCCCACTCCCTGACAGCCCTGCACCTGCCCTTGCCCTGGGGCCCAGTTATCATAGCAGACGGTTTCTCCCCAGACCCAGAACCAGCCCACACCACAGGCGTGACGCAGGCCCAGCCACACGTGAGGAGTGGTGGACTTTTTAGCAAACCTCTGGACCCGATGTTGAATCTCCTCAGTGCGCACAGACACCAGGTCCACATAGTGCTCTTGGCAGTATTCCAGCGCCTCATTCCAGGTCTTGCTCTCACGGATCAGAACCAGGTTGTCTGGGGGGAGGGGGAACAAGACACTGAATACTGATTCCACTGCTTAGTTTTGTTCTTCTACAATGTTTTATCTAAATGTGTGATGAGATACCACATGTAACCGACATACTGTACATGAAGTAACACCACCGTCAAGTTCTTTGAACCTTAAATAGTACAATGACCCCAAACTCTTTATGACACCACACTGGCTTACAAGAGGAAAAATGAATGACAATAATGCACATGGATATCACCACAGGGATACACCAAATCAAATCTTGCAATATTCTCACCAGTTAGGACTGATTCACTGTCAATACACAAAATACACAAACATATGAACAGTTCACACACGTATTTGCAGAGTGGGCTGAGAAAAAAAAAAAAAAAAAACACTTCCATTGACTCCCATGTTATCACATGCATTGTTGCAACAGGTTAGAAATATTTACACTATACAGTTTGCAAGTGTCAATGATAAAGCCCATCTACAGACAACTTTACTGACTTGAGGTCTTTAATATATTTGCTCATGATCAGGTTCTGGTATAGGGTTATTTCCCATCAAGCTGAGAATAAGAATAGTCAGTGACTCACCCTCATAGCAGACAAAGTTAATTGGATGGTGACAGCCTGCATCATACCACAGATCATCTGATTGTATTTCAGTGCAGGCCTCATCCTTATTATTGGGTTCTCCTGACGCCCAGTGGCGGAATGAGGAACTGCTGCCATCAGACCACTCCCAGGCTTTGAACAGGCCAATCCAGACATCTGTACGCTTACTAGCTGTATTTATCTGGTCGTTCTCCGTCTGATTCCTCACACTGGCCAGGTCTGTGTATTTCTCTCTGCAGTATTTCTGAGCATCTGCCCAGGTCTTCTTCTCATTAACCAGCACATAGGGATGAGTGGAGTTTCCCCCTGTGGTAATGCAGGTGTCATATTTAACTGATCAAGCTTTGCAATGTGAATAGTGTGAGAGTAACAAATTGCTTAGTAGAGTTTTGGTGCCTGTATTCATGATTGAGTGTGTCTGAACTACATTATATGTAGATCTCCATTTGCAGATCTGCAGTTTTATTGTATTGTAATTAGTGCTGTCAAACGATTAAAAAAATTAATCTGATTAATCACAAATTTTTTCAATGATTAATCGTGATTAATCACTTTTAATCGCAACTCATTTACTCCAGTAAGAATTTGGATGCTAGGGTATGTTGGATCCTTATTTTGCCCTGTAAAGGCCCTGATACTAAATAGTTGGCTTTGTTCGTCGCAAATGGGGCAATTCACACCTGTCCCCTACCCCCAATGATTCCCCAAACATGTTGTTGGACAGTCAGGAGCTAGGCCATGATCTTTGTATAGTTTGACTTGATAGCCAAGCCTTTTTTCTATCTGAAATTGAACATAATACATGCCATGAAAGCGGAACTATATCCATCAGGATTAATCTGAGTTAATTTTTTTAATCCAAGTTAAATTTTTTGGATTAATCACGTGATTAATCAGTTAATTTTGCCAGCACTAATTGTAATGTAGTGCATGTTGCCTATACTGTAATGCTGAGTGAATCTCACCATCATAGCAGATAAAGGGATGGGTCACACTGCAGCTATGATCATTCCATCGTCCATTCACAGACTCATTGGGTCTCCCCATCTGAATCACACAATTGACATCATAAAATTCGCCTTTTGGACCCTGTCCATTTGGTTGATTGTTCTTCTTCCAGTTCCAGAACGCTGCTTCATTCTCTCCATAGAACTCCCTGTCAGCCAGAGACCACTGCCACTTAGCACTGCTTCCCTTCTTCAGCCCAATCCAAACATTTCCATCAACACCTGCTTCCTGGATCAGACTCTTCACCTTTTCCATCTCTGTCATGTTGTCTATGGTGGCGAGGTCAGTGAACTCCTCTCTGCAGTACTGCTGAGCCTCTGTCCAGTTCTTCTGTTCCTTCACCACATGGAACTGACGTGGCACAAAGGAGGAAAGACTGCACACACCTGTAAAAGGAATACACACACACACACACACACACACACACACAGATCTACACATATTAACACGTCCACATGTACACATACCATACACTAAGTACAGTATACATACTTTTCTATAATATGAATCACATACTGACACCTCAGATAGGCCTAATGACACACACACACACACACAAAGTTTTTTGCTTGTCAGCTGATCTGTAGAAAATATATTAAATGTGCGCTTGTATGAACAGACTACACACACACACAAAGACACTGGCCAGAGACACATGCGCACACACGCGCACACACACACACACACACACACACACAGACACTCACACACACACACACACACACACACACACACACACACACACACACACACACACAGACACACTTAGGCTACGTTTACACTGCAGATCAGATGTGCCCAATTCCGATTTTCTGCTCACATCTGATTTTTTGGATTGCGTGTTTACATCTACTTTCAAAAGTGCCCAAATCAGATGTGCATGTTTACACTTGCCAGACACTTGAAACAACCCGCATGCGTAGAAGGCACGTCTGCCCTGACCAAAGGGACATTCAAAATAGAGGTGGCCAGAACCTGGATGTTATTGCTGCCATTAAATAATTACTATGCTTATTTCCATCATAATGACGACGACTAAGTAGAAAACTAATCCTTAACAAACTTCAGGCACAACCCCCGAACAATCGTCTTTCTAAAGTGGCTCATGAACACCCGCGAGTGTTGTAAAATCTCCTGTGAATGTGAGAGGTAGCGAGACAGAGGTGCAACGGAGAGAGAGTTCCCGAGCAGTTTACAGATCTAGAACTAGGCTATTTCAACAAACGGCCCGTCTCTCTCATCATCTAATGACTTTGTTAGTAAAATGAAAGTCCTGCTATCAACCAGCAAATGAAACGAACCGCTTGAGAAAGTGAAGGGGAAAAAAATAAAGTCCGAGCATTGGTGAAAGTGAAAGCATGTCGGCTTCATTGCATGTATCTGAAACATCACTGTCAAAACGGAGAAGATGAACGGTTATGTGGTTGTTAATCGCGGAGTAGACATAAATGAATCTTGAGGGAATGAAACAAAACGCATTTCTCCGCTGCCCTACTCATATCTTCCTAAATTGATTCGTTAATTTTACTGAAATTCGTCCTTGTTTCCCCTGCGGTCTGCAGGCTATGGAGAGTTAGGTCACTTCTCTCCTTAACTTGCGTGTTGGTGCAGAGAAACTCCCACTTAATGACGTATGAGACGCATTGGTAGGGAACATCCGATCTGTCTGTTTAGACTGCCATCACATCAACACATATCTGATACGTATCTGATTTCTGACCACATATGACAGAGGCCTGGATCTGATCTGGACAAATCAGATTCCATGTGACTTTTTTCTGTTTACACTGTCGTCAACCACATCGGAATTGTGCCACATGGGAGCAAAAAATCGGATTTGGACTGCCAGTGTAAACGCAGCCTTACTTACCTGAAACTAGTGTGGCTATAAGAAGCAGGTTCATGACTGAGGGCCTGTAGAGGGAAGATCATTCAGAAACAGAGTTTCTCACAAATACTACTCATCAAAACAATCAATTATTCACTATTTAAAATATTATGTAACAGGCTAACACCTATAGATAACATATTATTTCACACATGGAGAGGCTACCCAAGGTCAAAAAACACCCACTTCTATTTCCTTGTACACACTAAGGAAGTAGCCAGAAGCTAATCACATATCATGCCTCACACCAGTAATATTGACAACAGAAGTGCTCAACAAAATGTAATGTACACCAACTTTGTTTTGCTGCTGAATTCATGTAGGGACTCGTGCATGTACTCGTTATGTAGCAGTGGAGGTTGTTTTTAGCAGAGAGTAGTAAATGGTCAAGCATGGGCTAACTTTATGTCAAACCAGTTGTCATAAAATCTCACAACATCAAACTAATTCCTTATTGTCATTTTGTTATTGATTTATTAACCCCAAGAAAGTGTGTTCATTAAAAATACTATGGAATTTATTAAGTAATTATTCAGTCATCATCCAGTAAAGTGAGTTATGAGTAATTACCATGAAATTACCACAAAACTACCCGCTTATTACTGATCTGTCATGTTTAGTATTTCCTATTAAAGAGATGTCTCAGAACTGTCAGAAGAACATACAGTAGGCCTATTCATTCTTTCATTTAGGTATTCCTGGTATTGAAAGTCATCCAACACAACAAGCACTCATTGGATAAGTAAGAAAATTATGATTATGTAATAAAATGATCTTACCTGTCAGGTGGCTTTGGAGTTGCCCTTTTTAAAATCAGACCTTGTGATTACCTCTTGTTTTCTCTGAGATAGTGACCCAACTGTGACTGGGACAGCTGTGTAAATTGTATTTATGAAAACATATCAGCTGGCCTTTATGCAAAATTTGTAGCACAACTCCCTCACCTTGTGTGTGTGTGTGTGTGTGTGTGTGTGTGTGTGTGTGTGTGTGTGTGTGTGTGTGTGTGTGTGTGTGCGTGTGTGTGTGTGTGTAAGTGTGTGTGTGTGTTCTTCCGGTGAAATTCATCTGCACAAAATGTTCCTGCTCTGGACTGGGCCTCTTTGTTTCTTGGTGGGTTGGTGATGGAAATCTTCTCCATTATGACATCAAAGACTATGACAGCTGATGGGGTTTGCAAATATGATTTATGTAAACAAACTTTCCCTCAGGTAAACACACTTCATCTGAGCTCCTATTAGCCTCAGTCAGTCCTTGATGAGAGGGGCCTGAGATTCTTTTGGATGGAGTCAGTGCCTCTTCTTCCTTCTGTGTTTCCCCCTCCCCTCTAATGCCCTGCATTTCTCCTGGGGTTTGCCCCCAAACTGCCCCTTCTGCCCCATGTCCACCCCTCCCTCTCTCCCCTCTTTTTAATTCCCTCCTAGTTTCCTTGTTTCCTGGTGTTTACTCCAAACTGCCCTGAGGCAGATTTCTCTGACTGTGCAGTCAGTCACAGATGGCTGTTGACATGGAGCAACATTTCCTCCAGAGGAATTTGCATTTAGTGAAATGTTGTAAACATCAAGTAGATCGTCAGTGTGCTCTAGTCTTGCTCCTTGAGACATTCCAAGTCCTAATGAGTAGCACCTGCTGCTGCTGATGATGATAAGGGTGGATGAGTGGAGTGTGAGTGTCTCCATCCATCAAACCTTATGGTCTGCAGCAGTAATGATATTTGCCATTTCCGTAAATGACATACTGCAATGCTACATGCTGCTTGTGCTCCAGCACACATTCACCTTTTTCATCTACGTCACTATGAGGCACTAGAACGAGGCTTGGGTGGTAAAACGATGGGATGCCCCTCATCTGCCCAACTTTCCACCTGACCAACAGTAAGAGAGGGGACCAGCAGTAGATTTTCTGTGAGAAATGATTAATTATTATATTTATAAAGTGAAGGGAGTTTTTCCTTGCCCCTGTTTCTCATGGATGCTTCCCGTACTGCCTGTAAAGCGCCGCGAGACAATGCACTGTATTTGAGCGCTCTACAGATAAAATTTAATTGAATTAAATTAACGTTTCCTCTAGTTTTACCATCCGAGCCTCGTTTTCGTTCGGAACATGGCGGCCAGGTGAAAAAGGTGAATTGCAGCACACACTACTGCTACTGCTTCCCACAATTAATTAATTAACTGCAGGTGCTCTACTTGACTGACTGAGCCCCATATAGACAAATCCGAGGAGCATTTTTGTGTAGGCTGCCATCTTGTGGCGGCGCCATTGTTGGACTGTCAACAAACCTTTTTGGCAATGCGCAGTCAATGACGGCTAACAGCAAAGACCATGGAACACTCTGACATTATCAAGTAGTAGTGAATCTCGTAAATCACGGTATTTTATGGTGTGCTATCACGTTATCCCTATGGACAGATTGGTGATCTGGGTAGCTCAATAATGGCGCCTGCTTACTTCCGGTAGTTTCGTCGGATTCGTCTATACTACTCCCCAGTATGCATCATGGTATGCAAGCAGCAGAAAAGGCCTACATGACCAGAACTTCATTAATGAATGGACTACAGGTGCTCTACCTAACTCTAGTCCTGTAATACACCAGTGGCGAATTCAACAAGCGTAACGTTTTGTAACGTAATGTAACAGTTCCCATTCATCCCTATGGGTGACTTAGTAAACATTTTGTAACATTACGTCGTCTTGAAAACCGTCACAGGTAACTAGACACCTGCAGCCAATACATTGAGTACTTCCCCTGTAGCCTATAACAGACCACCCCTAATTAGTCAATTGATCATTTTCATTGTTCTCAGCTGCAAAGTGCCTGCCAACTTCTCTATCTCTTTTTTTTTTTTTTTTTTTTTTTTGCAATTTTCCATTCTCATTGCCCTCAGCTGCTCACATGGCTGCCAATGTTGTGGGACCCCAGCCAAGTCACCCTGTGACATAGTTAGGAAAATTCTATGCAGGTGGTTGAAGCACACAGCAGCTGAACAGTTACTAACAGTGTAAAATGTCTATTTTAACAATCAAGGATTTTTTTATCCAACTTAAAGTTTTGTCATAATGGGACCTTTAAGAACTCTCTCCAATGCTTCATAACAGAAGAAGAGAGTGAAAGATCACTCACAAATGCAGGAGTGAGGTGGAAAAGATCCCCTTCTTTAGCCTGAGGTCTATCCTGTTTTGGAAGGTTTTTTAAGCCCTCTGTTATCCTAGACTAATATTTAGGCTGTGTCCACTGGCTACATCATCTTCTCTAGTTTAATTCGATACCCATTTCAATATAGCTTGAAAATTCAGGACATGATAACCTTTTACATCAAATGACTTGAGAGATGACAGTGACTCGCAGTAATATTGCTTCTCATGGCAATAATGCAATTTGGACCACAGTATTAGAATGCGGGGCAGGATCTGTTCCTGACGGGACAAACTAAAAATACTCAAAAAACGGGATGTCCCGCTCAATACAGGACATTTGGCAACCCTACCCTGTGCATGAGCAGTGGCCATTGGCTCCCCTCACTGCCTGGAGTAGGCCTACAATTCCAGACTCCTCAAGGACCCTGGTAACTCAGTTTCCGTTTTTCACCCCACTATGACACCACTGGTGGTGGGTGGCCAATCACAATGTTCTTTTATGTGGAGTGTCATTGCTTGAGCTTAGTCAGGGAACAGCAGCCATTTGAATTGGCTTGTTTGTTGCTCTGATTGGTTTTACAGCTAATGTTCAGCCCTAGGTTTGAGCCGTGGTCAGGGCCGTTTCAAGGTACTTAGGGGGCCCCAAGCACACAGGACATGGGGGCCCTTCACTCCCCGTAAATACTTAAGTGAACCACATTGTTATAAGTTTCAAACATCATCAATATAATTATCTGTAATGTACAGTTGTCTGACTCCAGTTTAAAGTCATTTTTGTTGAAAAACACCACCAACATAACTACTAAAATGATTAAAGGTGCCCCGCCACACAAAACCGTTTTTACCTGTTGCTTTTGGTATTGAATAGGTCTATATGACCTCGAGTTACACCGTGCATGTGAAAATGTAATACTGTCTTCGCTATCGGCAATAGCCCATTAAAAGAAATAGCGGAGAAATTAGGTCAATTTGAATCCATGGTCTGTGCTACGTAGTATAGACAACGTTACAGCCATTGGCTGACTGAGGAGAATTATCGCCCAATCCATGCTCTCCTGTATTTGACTAAAGCCCGCCCCTTGAAATACTCGCGAAAAAGAAGGAATATCCATGAAACGGTAACAGGCAACTATTTATAGTTTTAACTGAATATCAAGACGTTAGTGAGTTTAGCTTTGGCTATGAGTTTAGCAAACTGTTAACTCATCTACCTGCTAGTCCATCATTTATTCAGTGTCCTGTATATTTTGAGAAGAACTTGGCGTCAACTTGGCGAATTCAACAGTCTTGGTAAGTCTAACGTTAATCTGACTGGATAGGCAAACAGTCGGCTACTCTTGCAATAAGTATCTGATTATGTTGGCTACTGTGACATCCTGACTATGTAGTAAGCTTACCTTTGCAAAGTGGCCGTTTACAATCTGCAAGCTAGGTTGGTGCAGATATCCTCTTTCTCGGTTTCATGATAATATTCCAAGGTTTTTTTTTTTTCATACCTCGCAATTCGCAATTAAAACTAATGTAAATATTCAGCCCATGTGCTTTACAACGTCGAGCTTCAGCAGCGAATCAGAGCGCAGCCCATTATCACAGTGGAAAAAAAACGGAAGAACCGCATGAAATTTTCGAAGGCTATTCCTACACTCTGCAAACGATCTAATTACGGTCTCCTTGGGCCGTTCTCAGTCCAAGTGAAGTCGCATACCCTATTTGTAGACCTCAAAGAACAATTTAAATACCCTGTAGTGGTGTGGCATGGCACCTTTAAACAGTCAATCTTGGGGGCCCCTTTCAGCCTGGGGCCCCAGGCAATTGCCTGGTTTGCCTGCCTTGTTGCGAAGGCCCTGGCCGTGGTTGATTCATCATTGACAGATGATATGTTGTATGTATAGTGTCAGACTATGTACAGTACAGGGTTTATTCAAAATCTCTGAGGTCTGAGACTGGACTTGAATGCTAATAATCTAAGACACACACAAAAAAAACTGATATAAGAATGCATTCTATCTTAGTCAAAATGTATTTTTTATCAGTTTTGGTTATGGTTGTCACAAGTTGTCTTGTGTGGAATAACAAACCATACAATCAGGTCTGAGAAGACAAAGTACTGTAGGACTATCCATTGCTGGATTGGGTAAAAAGTATATAAACAACAGACTTTTGAACTTAAATAGATTAGAATTTTTATTTTGGGCACTTTCATAGTCCTTCATATAGCTTCACACAACAGATTTAAATCCA
Source organism: Sardinella longiceps (assembly GCA_027497455.2). Classification (NCBI taxonomy): domain Eukaryota; kingdom Metazoa; phylum Chordata; class Actinopteri; order Clupeiformes; family Clupeidae; genus Sardinella; species Sardinella longiceps. The sequence goes on along the minus strand of JAODXP020000028.1, from coordinate 27,839,001 downwards.
ATTTGTTTTTTGGGATGTCAGACAAAACTGTAGAGTTATACATTTAAAAGCAGTTTACACGGGTAGGATGGGATCGAGGGTGACATGAGCATATCATAGACATGTCATGATTATAAATGACATCATCCATTTTTTAATGATATTAATAAAAACCTATTTATAGCATTTTTAAACCAAAGAGAACCAAAGTGTTTATTACAATAATAAAAAAAAAACAAGCTACAAGTAATCATAAAGAAAAGCATAGGCATATAGTATTATGTATTATGTGATTATTCTCTGTTCAAGGAAACCTATTTGGTTGGACCAAAATGTCTTGTGTCTTCAGTATTGGCTAATCTCAAGTAGCTTGAGCAATTTAGCTCTTGTTGAAAATGACTGAAGTTGCCCTTTAACCTCTAAAAAATGGCGGATATGAACAAGCCCAGCAAAATGATGAAGCTAGAGACAAATGATTGAACAAGATTGACTTGAGAATTTCTGACATACTGTGTGTGTGTGTGTGTGTGTGTGAGAGAGAGAGAGAGAGAGAGAGAGGGGGAGAGAGTGTATGTGTGTGTATGTGTGTGTGTGTGCCGTCAGTGTGTAAATCTGCACTTCCCACACTTCATGCAGTACATCACATGATTAACATCAGTGTTTAAAACTCGTCTCTCTTCATCCTCTTCTTCCCTTCTTTCTTCTCCTTCTTCTCATGGAAGATCTGTCCATCTGGTTGCTTCTTCCAGGTCAGTTTGGCGTCTGCTGGCATCCCCTTATCCCTCAGTCTCTGTTGGATCTGGAGAACAGAACAAATCCGTGTTTTATAGCATTTTGTAATTCCTATAATTTGGGAAATGCTACATTAAACACGGCAGGAACGGCATTTTGGCACAAAACTTGTTTTTAAACATCCTGGAACAACTCTAACCCCTTTATTTGAAACAAACTTTTAAGGTTTTAAGGACAGGATTCCTAATGCACAAAGCTAGCCATTTTTAAGCACATGCATCAGGGGCGATTCTAATATGGCCAAATAGCCTGGAGCAATCGTCAAAATTTGTCAACCATACTAATTCATCATAGGCACACCAGAATGGGCGCTTCAAAGAGAAGTTCACTTTTTAGCATGTTTAGCCCCTTATCTGGCGTGTCTATAGGATGAAATAGAATCATTGACACCAAAATTTTGACGATTGATCCTGTCTCGGATATTTGGCTCATTTAGAATCTCCCCTTTACTGCTTCAGAATGGCTTGCTTCTGCATGTCCGATATGTCCTTAAAACAACCTTAAACCTTTATTTTCAAATATGTGCTGCTCACAAAGTGGTTAGTAGTGTCCATTGATGTTCCAAAACAATTATTGTAGCGAAATACACTTTCTGTCACGTTTTACATGGTATTTTGAACATTCTGGAACTGTTTTTCTGGCGTAGTAATACCAACTAGCACAACAAAAAGACAAATATTGGGAAGTTGGACTCACCTGCTGCAGAAGGGCTTCCTGGATGGCAGGATCACTTATGTTCACCAGAGAGTCCACCTGAAACTGCACTTTCACAACCTTCTTCTCTTTGACTGCACAGGTAACACACACATACACATTCTTTACTTTAAATAATCAAACCCAGTTCTGTAGCTTGGGCATCGTTAATTTCTCTAGTTAATTACTGTGTTTAAAGATTGTGTCTTTCTGGCATGTTCTATGTGCAGTCAGCACTTATGACCACTGACATAGCACATTCCTTTGTCTCCTTGACAACAGAGTAACTTACTCTTGGGAAGGAAACAAAGAAGGAATGATGGGAGGACGGAGCAATCAAGGATAGACAGATATAATATATAACTTAAAAAATTTGATTTTCTTCTCATCACATGTAATACTATTAGACATCCATTACTGATGACACAGCATCATTCTTAATAATAAAAGTTTTTTTTCATGACCGCCTCACAAAACATTACTCCTTAAGATGGCTACAGACTAGACAGATCTCGGGTGCCAGATGTGGATCTTTAGATGGTTGTATCTGGCTCGCAGAGTAATCTTTCTCATCCTATTTCAATCCATTCATCTCTTAATTTCCGTCCAAGGTGACTGGGATACAGCTAGCTTTGCTGGTGCTTTAGCAATTGTGAGAAACGGAAAACCATTCACAGGTCGTGAGTATGCCAAAATACTCATGCTTGATGTTGCCAATTAATTTTTTGATGACTTTTCGATTAAAGATAAGATAATCACACAAATAACAGACATGCCTCTATATTCTATGGCTCTCATGAAGTTGAATTTAAAAATTTGTGGCATTCATGGCTCTCTCAGCCAAAAAGGTTCCCGACCCCTGCTAGAGACAAAAGATCCGTGACCAGACAGGCTGCGACGTTCTAAAAATCAGAAACAAAATTGTGATTTGACATGTTAAATGTTTTGCGACATCTTGCAACAGACGAATGCGTCACACCAACTCCTCTCTAAAACAGTCTCGTCTCATCACGGATTTGAATTGGCCGTTACTTAACTTCAGTTTTATTCCTCCCCTCCCCCACCCTCATAACAAACTGACCTTCATAGCAGATGAAGTTCAATCCGAAATGACATTCCACATCATTCCATTGACCATCCGGTCTGTTCTCAGTGCAGGCCATTCCTTTATTATTGGGTTCTACAGGCCTCCAGTTGCGGAATGAGGAACTGCTGCCATCTGACCACTCCCAGTCATCTCTGAACAGACCAATCCAGACATCTACACCTCCACTAACTTTATTTATCTGATCGTTCTCCTCCTGATTCCTCACACTGGCCAGGTCTGTGTGATTCTCTCTGCAGTATCTCTGAGCATCTCTCCAGGTCTTACTCTGATCAACCAGCACATAGGGTTGTGTGGGGTTCTTCCCTGTGTGTATGCAGGTGTCATGATTAACTCATGAAATCATGCATATGATTACTAGTGTAAAAAATGCAGTGAAATAGATTCTTGTGTCAGTCCTATATACTCTATAGCAGGGGTGGGCAATTATTTTGGCCAAGGGGCCACATTGGCTTTTAGATTTTGACTAACGGGCCGGGTGTTAACAGTCAACCGGTTGATGCCGTTAAATTGACAAGTCTCAAACCAGTAGCCCCACTTTCTTCAGGACATGTTAATATGCAGGTTTAAGAGGGCGGAATTTGCATTTCATGAATACAACACATTTGATAAATAAGGCCTATAATCTAGGTCACCACCGGTAAATGAGAAATTATTTTATTTTGGGAAAGGCTCCGTGGGCCGCATTAAATAGCTCCACGGGCCACATCTGGCCCCCGGGCGTTAGTTTGCCCAGGTATGCTCTATAGTCAGACTGTGAGACTGATGTAAGTGTAATAAAGTGTACACTTATAGAGTTCAGCTGAACTAGTGTCAGTCTACCTGCCGTCATAGCAACAACATAGAACCACACAGTTTTAATGCATTTATTGTAATGCTAAATATTCTCACCATCATAACAGATGAAGCTGAATTCCCGACCTGAAGGATAATCATCCCACTTTCCATTTCTCATAGCCGCATAGATTTTATTTTGTCCATCTGGTTTACCTGGTGTCCAGTTCCTAAACTCTGCTTCATTCTCTCCATAGAAATCCCTGTCAGCCAGAGACCACTGCCACTTTCCCTTTTTCAGCCCAATCCAAACATGTCCAGCACCTGCTTCCTGGATCAGACTCTTCACCTTCTCCATCTCTGCCATGTTGTCTATGGTGGCGAGGTCAGTGAACTTCTCTCTGCAGTACTGCTGAGCTTCTGTCCAGTTCTTCTGTTCCTTCACCACATGGAACTGACGTGGCACAGAGGAACAGGAGATAGTGCACAGACCTGAGAGGAGAGGGGAATACACACAGACCACACACACACACACACACACACACACACACACACACACACACACACACACACAGTTGTTTCAGATGAGACAGAAAATATAATCATTGATTAATGTATTTTAAAAGTTCTCTTTCTTTCACACACATACACAGACAAGCAGTCACCGAACACACTCACACACACACACACACACACACAAACAGGTGTTTTAGATGAACACAAAATGTAATTATTGATTGACATATCTCTCTCTCTCTCCCTCACACACACAGAGAGAGAGAGAGAGAGAGAGAGAGAGAAAGAGAGAGAGAGAGAGAGACTGACCTGAGAACAATAGTGTGGTAACAAGAAGCAGATTCATCCTGTCTGGATGCCTGAGAATAATGAAAAATAGTTTGAGTGCATATTAGGATAAAATGCCTGCATGGAGCGAGCGAGTTTGTTGCATGACCGGTTCCAAAAAAAAAACAAAGAAAAGAAACACTTCTATTTGGTCAACCACAACTGATATGCACATACTCTGCATGAAGTGTGGTTGCTGTGTCTGTGTCTGTGTCTGTCTGCGAGGAAAGAAAATTCAGCTTATATCAAGACGACTTTGCATCTGCCATGTAGGTATTGTGCCCTAGGTGATATTCTCCAATAGCTGGCTTTCACTTAACGTCACTAACGTATTTTTCCAAGCGTTCTTCTGAGCGCGCGAACCTCAACTGGTGGGCTACTGGAGCTGGAGCCATTGAAAGCACTGTGTTTTGGCTGCAACTTTTTTGTACAAAAAGCCTGTTTTGTGCCATTTCTGGAAGTTATAAACTGTCTAACCGAGAGAAGGGAAAGGGTTAATATCGAGTACCTAAGGAAATCGCCCGTACAGGTGAGAAATTGAAAAAAAACCTCAGAGAACCACGCTGTAGTTCGTAATGCCCACAGCCTCGATTGTCGGCAAATCTTTCCGCTCTTGAGAAAATTCTGACATTTTCATCAAGTACGGATCACGTCCGATGTATTTCCCTACTAATCCTTTGTATTTATCCCTACATACCAGCTCCAAACCACTACAATATGCACTTTTCTCCGGGCCTTCCATTGGTGTTGTTATGCTTGCCTCCATCTCTTGCCCATCAGTTCGAATTGTTCGCGCTTCCGTTATCACGTCACTGACAGTGGCGGCTGCTGGTTTTTCAGATAGGGGAAGCTCAGATTGCGCGATCTGTATTTTTTTTCATTGAAACTATTTAATTCTGTTTTTAATGTCATGGGCTGTCACATTTGTCAGGTTTATTTTTTTCTATTGAAATATGCATAATTTAATTGTAGTAATTTAATTGCATTTGAATGACAACATACACTATATAGTGGCTTAAACTATTTAAATTATTCAGATGCAAAACCCTCCCAAGTCAATTTGCAATGAATTACCAGAAATAATTCCCTAATAATTCCTTTAAACATGCTTTATTATTGGAGCCATATTATAGGGTTCTCTTTTTCAAGAGGTTAAAATAATGTCTGACCTCAAAACACACATCTGTAAAGTACCATGACTCTGTTTTGGTCCCCTTCTCTTGTCTCGTTCATGATGAGCTGCTACGTTCTCATTTCAGAGCTGGCCGTAGTAACCATAGCAACATTTGTTTACAGATCTCTTGCCTGAAAATTTGGCTAATCACTATCAGACGAAGATTAGCTATCTTTGCTAGCTCTATTAAGTAGTGACAGAGGCAAGAATCACTGATGAAAATCAAAAGTCACTTGTGAGTTCGTGTGTACATCAATCAATGAACTAAATAATAGAGAATAAAATCATGGACATGGGCAAAGTATTATTAATAACGATAACACAGACAAAGAGAGTAAATTTGTTGTTGGTACAGGCTCAACATTGCTTAGCTTGTCTATTAGCCGGTAGCAGAGAAACAGGAACAGTGTGAGAGAGACAGAATGCCAATCAAAGAGGTCCAAGTATCTTGTCAAATCATGAAACGGAAGCGAGTTGTCCGAGCCCGCCCTCTCCCATTGACCCCCAGTGAAACAGAGCTTCCCTGGAAATGACGTATTTTGCGTATTTTTGCCGAATTAGCCAATAAACGCTGGGTAGCGTTGTCCATGGCCGGGGTAACGTTGTCAATGGCCCTCTATGGAGCTGGACAGCAGGTTGTCAATGGGATTCTAATGGCAAAACTTTCGTGAGTTTAGAGACCCGAAATTACATTTCTGAACAACGAAATCGAAACAGTTTGAAACGGTGTTGATATTAATAGACAATAGAAGTGACTGACACACGTTTAGCATGTTTTATTAATAGTATGTACGTTTTTTTTGGAGAAATTTTAGGGGAAGCTGAGGTTCCCTTGCTGTCTTATGATAGCCGCCTCTGGTCACTGAGACCCTGCTATTTGCTAGCCTGGCAGGCCATCCTATATCATTGAAATGTATAGTCTGGCATCGAGAGATAAACTGAACCTAATCGTGGGCTGAACAACACTGCTATCTTTCAAACTACTTCTGGACGCAACAGGATAGCCTGGCCAATCGCAGGAACGAACAAGATTGGCAAAGCCCACCCTAAACACATAGAGTGTTGTGATTAGATGGCGTCATCCAATACAATTCCCTATGGCTTGCTACTAGACGTACCCGCTGAACAAATTAATTTGCTGCCGCTAGGGTATGTCTTGATTCCTAGGCTACCAATTTGCATGACCTGCATGCACTTTTCAAAGAGCAAAACACAAAACATAAAATACAAAACCAGCATAAAATAACACAAACCACAAGAAATAAACAATAATCTTTTAAACAAACATGCACATAATTCAGGTTTATTTTTTCTTTTTTTTTCGGTCACTAACTAGCAGCATTCTTCATTTACTTATAATACATTTGGTCAGGGTGCGATTTATGAAAAAATCAGAGGGGGGGATGATTCTGAAACGGCATTGCGTTGGTGACGGTTGCGTTAGACACTAAAATGACCCCCCCCCCCAAAAAAAAAAAAAAAAAAAATCTGCTATTAGTATCTGGGTTACAGCGCAGTGTCTGATGCCTCCTGAAGTCTACTGCAGTTCCTGTGACTGCTGCGTGTAGAGCGCAACATTTTTCACAAAACTTAGAAACTCTCTCGTTCAGACTTGACTCTCCTGCTGCTTACTGTGTGTTAAATCGTTAAATAAAGTGCTGCAGATTACATTGTTTAATGTTGCCGACAATAGCCAAATTACTTTGATATCTCAGAGATGTGTTGACCCAAGTCATTCGTTTGATCCGACGGTATGCGCTCTATAGGGCGCTGGAGACTGTAACCTAAACAATTTGGTTTTTGCAAATGTGAGGAAAGCCAGCATTGAGCATAAAAAAATAGCCAATGCAAATAGGGCCAGCTAGGCCTTCCTTGGGTATTGTTGAAGCATTTTGCCTAGATTATGCCATTTCTTGGTCATTTTCCACTAGTGGCTGAATGACCTAAAAAAAAATGTCATCCCCCGCGATTCAGAAGGATAGTTTTATCTGATACGTTGACAGTACACGCATTTCATATCAAACTTAAATTATGCTTATGACAAACAGTTCGTTTTCCTTTGCACAAAGTTGTTCAAGCAATGTGATAACATCATGAAGTTTCCTTTCGTTTTCCAAGCTTTAGTCTTTCCAGTGAGAAAAAACACCTGCGCATAGGCTGAAGTTCGCGGCAAAGTTCGCCAGTTGTCACGCACGCAATTAAGGACACAGGGCGCATTTTTTACATTTTATAATTCGCTTGTTTATGCGCGCTAGATGTTCTTTAGTCACATCACATGGCTTGCATACTGTCATGAGATATCAAGGGGGGATAAATGTTATCCCCACCGGAGATAAAATTATTCAAGCAGAGGGAGGGATACCAAAACCAGAAGTGGGGATTTCTGAGCCATCCCCCCCAACAAATCGCACCCTGCATTTGGTAACACTTTATGGTAAGGCGTACATGAATTATAATTAATTTGTGCATGAATACGTTCATGATTACCAGATAAGAAGCTGCATGTTGCCAGCACCTGAAGAAGGCTATGCAAAGGGAAATTCAGCATATTGAACATTCATGCATTACTTCATCTCTGAATACCTAATGAATCATCAGGAATTAACATTAATTCATTGTTTATCATTAATGACATGCTTAAATAGCAAATGATCGTAAGCATTAATTACTGTGGGTACATTATCATGAGTCATGATTAATTATGCATTCCTGCCTTCATAAATTCCTTTTGAAAGTATCTTGTCACGCATGGCTTCATTTGAAAGTATCTCGTCACACATGGGTTCTCGTCATGCATCGCTTTGTTTTATCGCCCAATTTTTGCAGAATATATCCTGTATTTCTATGTTTTCCCCGCCCACCAGCTGATCTGTTTCCCAGTTGCCTACCTGTTGCCCATTGCCTACTTTCATTGCCTACTTTCAATCAAAATGAATGGGCGGTAGTTGCCCAACCACAGTGTTTTCGTCGCCCATGTGGCCATGGGGTAAGCTGCTGTTGGGTAGATTTGCTAATTGATAATTGACAAATAATTAATAGTTGACGAATGCAAGTAGTAGCCTAAGATAGTTGACAGGTAATTGATAGTTGACAAATGTACAGTAAGTCTGCTATTTGCATAAATGTAAATGTGTATAAAATGAGAGATCTGATGAAGCGAGTGCAGACATCAAAAGTCGGCAAACTCTTGATAGCAGAAAGTTACAAGACAGTCAGGGCAGAAGCACTGAATGAACGATGATGTAGAGGGGAATCCCAGGGAAGCTGGAACCAATTTGTGATGGTTAAACGTAGAATATTCAATGACACAGGAGGGAAAAGCCCTCAGGGACAACAGAGTAGAATTTGATTGGCTTAGGAGAATGAATGGACAATAGAATTAGCCGGACAACATTGAGTCTTCCTGGCAGAACTTTCGCCTTAGCTCCCAATTTTCATTTACTTTACAGTAACTACTAATAATTAGATTAGATTAGATAACTTTATTTATACCCGTAGGGAGATTTGGTGAGCAGACAAGTGAGTTGGCACTTCATTAAAACATAAAATACAACATAGTGGACACATCACACATCAGACCACAACTCACAACAGGACGGGCAATTAGTGACACAGACATTGTGACACCACAGACAGACTGATAGTAGCCATTGGAAACAGACGTATAAAGTGCATCAGTGCATCTCATTGATAAATACATAAAAAAAAAAAACACCTTAGACTTATGGCCTTAATTTTGGCTAAGTTTCCTGATAGCAGAAGGGATAAAACTTTCTCTAAATTGAATAACAAACAAATAACAATATTTGTGTGAGTGTTTACGATGATGAGTGCAATTTTTTATTTATTTATTTTTTAAGTCTGTCAATTAACATTATCAAGGAATGCTCATCACAAATTCCTCAAGAATTTTTGCAGATGCATTGGCCTTCATTTCTCCCCTGCTGCTAATATGCTTTTGTCCATTTTTTTTAAACTTCAGCAAAATATTAATCAAAAACCAACAACTTTAAAATTGGAAATGGCTTGTCAATATTTTCTTTTAGACATTAAATCACCATTTCTGATATGTGTTTAAGCATCCACAAAAAAGACACAAAAGATACATAATTATGGTGGTCAGCTGATACTGTATGTAAAGAAAATGTAAACATTCTAGTAATGCTGTCATTGACTGAATACAGTGTGCACATCATATATGATACACATCATATCAAAACGTAGATAAAAACATAACATATTGTGTGAGAAGATAGTTGTAACGCCTGTCTAGATAAAGGGTGTGCAACTGAGTACCACACAGTTAGACAGGATCTGGGCCATCAGAAACTCTAGGGTCTTTTCAGAAGGCAGTGATCACACAACTCACTGGTTTCAGTAACTGGTTTTAGTAGAAAAGGGAAAATTATATACATACAGAAAAACTCAGAAGTTTATGTCAAAAAATAAAGTGAAATAACAAAGTAAGATAATAATAGTAATAAAAGTATTCCCTTTAATCTTATTTGGTTTCCTATTTAGTTCTTACTTTGGTTCCATTTAGATCTAAATGAAATATTCCTTTATAGTTTAGTGCTCGTATCAAGCTAATTGAATTTTGTAGGTTAAACTAAGTTTGTTAGTAGGCTAATAGTCCTGTTTCAGTTTCAGCATTTATGTACCAATAACCTCAAAATCAACTCAAAATTTACATTAACAACTTCAAAGAAACAGTAGCTTTCTCTTGCATGAATGGCAAATGGCATGAAATGCAAACAGTTCACAAAATGTCTGTCAAAATACCCTTTCAAACAAAAGATTCAAATATTCAGTTCGTTGGGTTCTGTTAGGGCTGAATCAAAATCTTTCAAAACACAGTCTTGTCTTACTTATCCGGGAAACTGAAAATTGTACTTATCCGTAGAAAGTGGTGAAACACTTTTACTTAACGTATTCAGTCGGGCTAATCCTCTAGGAAATGATTACTTGTCGTATTCAGTCGGGCTAATCCTCTAGGAAACTTTTACTTATCGTATTCAGTCGGGCTAATCCTCTAGATCTCAGTTCGTGGGTGGCTCGCCATCTAGTTCAGTTCACGTCGTTGTGTAGTCGACATCCAACAAAACATTGAGTTCGATGCAATTAACATTCGATGCAATCTTCTTGTAAAAAGGTATCATAAAAAAAAAAGGGATCTTCAGCAAAATCCTCCTTCCAGCAGGACTCGGTACAAAAGCAGGTTAAGCTAAACTACTCAGTTCTCCAGTTAGCAACTTTTAACACAAAAGAAAACAAAACATCCGTGGCTAATTCCACGGTGAAACGGACCTGTTCACTGAAAAACTTTCAATACAAACTTAGGACATTGCTAATAGCAATAATTAACTCAAGTATATTAATGATTTGGATCTTAAATGAACGTTTATCTGCATCAACCTCAATACGTCTGTTCTCTATGAACTCTGGTTTCCATCTGCGTAGGCAGATTCTTTTTACTTTCGATTTTACTCTTTTTCCCTCTACGCCCTGCAGAGGGAGCTCTAACATTAAGTTTTACTTAAATCTAGCCTAATAGGGCTAGGCAGTTCTTTGACATCTGTAAAATAAGTATTATTTTGAATAATAAAGTTTTTTATACATTCCTAGGTAAACCCTGGTTACATAATTATTTCCGATGTGTTAGTTTGATTAAGGTAAATGTACATGGTCCTACCTCTCCGTCAGCTCCCAAGATGCTTCTCTGCTGTCTCAGAGTGAGATGACCACACTCCTATGACAGGTTCAGGTGGTGGCTCTCTGTATTTATTCATTTTACTTGCTCTGACTTTGGATATGCAAAAAAGGACACACCTATTGATACACAAACATGCTCACACAATAATTAGTCATACACACACACACAAATGCACACATATACATCAGACATGTCAACTTGACATCATCTATTAGCTATCATTGTCATAAAACAATGACAGATATTTGAAGAGGTGAATGCCATCAATAATGTATCAATAAGAAGTGCTGCTTCACTGCTATATTAACTAAAACAGGTGCTCTTTGGCAACAAGGCCTTGTAAGGACTTACAAAAAAAATTATATAACGCTTTTCTACTCCTACGAGCACTTAAAGCGCTTTACAGTGTATGCCTCACACTCACCCATTCACACACCGGTGGCGGAGACTACCTACCTGCTCATCAGGAGCAATTTGGGGTTAAGCATCTTGTTCAATGACTCCTTAATCAGGTCAGGTGGAGAGGGACTCGAACCTGCAACCCTCTTGTAGCGGAACAGCACCTCTGCCACCTACGACACCACCACACAAAAAAAGAAAAATATAAAGGCTCAGTGTGTTATCTATCTATTAATGCAAGAAAGTTCTGTCTTTGTGTCTGTATGTGTGTGTGTGTGTGTGTGTGTGTGTGTGTGTGTATGTATGTTTTCCAGACATAACCCTGTAACCATTTGGTACGTGTCCTGCTAATGACACAAGTAGGTGCAGCATCAAGTTTGGTGTTTAGATAAAAACTAATAAAAATATGGTTAAATGAAGCTCAATGATAATGCTAAAATGATTCACAGTCTTTTTCAACATATGAGGTGCCCAATTATCACAGGCCTGGATCTGTCCAAAACCCACTGTAACTCAACACTACCTTCTCAACTCACGCTTTTGACGCTAGTTTTGTTATTATTCAAATACGTTTGGAGGAAACGTTGCAACAATGAGAGCATGCAGGTCCCTGTTCTGAGGTGGACTGAGACCACAATGACGTCTCTGGATACTCGTAGATCACACACATATAAGCCTGAAGGCCCAAGACAGGAAACATCATCCTGAATTAGAACGATTCTATGCAATTACATCATTAGTGGAAATCTACTTGAAGAGAAAACCAATAAAAAAAATATTTTTTTAAAATTGAGACTTGATAACTACTTAAGATGATTTTGGGAAACCAAAAACTGGTCACCTAAGGTCATCTTGCACCCTGTCCTAGGCCATGTAGCGCAACTGTTGAGTTAGACTTGGGGGGGTGGGGGTCACACACAACAGGGCAACTTCATCTCCATCCATTTCCAGTACCATTACAGTGATGGGGTGAGATCAGGATGCTGATTCCTACTCAGGATGTTCTTTCCTATTTTGGGTTTCCATATTTTATGACCACCAAGTGTCCAGACACGCCATTGTGGTGTAAGTCAAAACAGGGACCTTTATGCTCTCTTTGGTGCAATGTTTCCTCCTAATGTGTTTGAATAACAAAACAAGCACCACAAGTGTAAGATGAGAAGGAAACGCTGGGGAATGTAAAATGAGTCGGAGTGGGTTATTGTTCTCAGGTATTGATTTAGAGATATGAAACATTTACATGATCTGGGCCTAGTTTCTCGATAATGTAGCATCATCTGCAAATGTAAGTTCTTCAGAATGCTAGTTTAGCTTCCCAAACATGGTTATATATTGAACATTCATATTGAACATTCATAAATCTGCAAGCATCTTCACAATGTACTTAAACAACATTGAATTCAGGCAATGGTCAGAAGATCTTGAGATGTTTTTAATTAATATTATGCCTTGACAAGCCAGACTATAACATAAAATGTGTAGTCTGGCCATGATGGATAGAGCCTATGGGTGGAATCTTCCAAACTGCCTCTGCATACAATAGGATAGAGCTAGGACCAGACACATAGAAAGCGCTGTGGCAGCTTATGAGGTCCACTCTGGGTCAGATCTGTTCTGTTAGGCAAAAGTGCAGAGGTGACATCTGAGAAGGGTGGGTCGAGTGGGCGGTGATCACACAGGACAGCTTCATGTCCATCCATTTCCAATTACATGTCAGTGATGGGGGGATGAGATGTGTTTTCTCTCTCAACTCTACTTAGTTGCAACTTGGTTAGTTGGCAATGGGAAATTGCATTGCAACCAACATAGTTGCTAACAACATAGTTGCTAACTTAGTTAGCAACTATGTTTTTGGAAAAGAGACAACAGGATGATCTTTCCTATTTTGGGCTTCCAGGTTTCTCTGCGTGTGACCTACGAGAGTCGTCATTGTGGTTTTCAGTCAACTTTTCCTCCAAATATGTTTGAATAACAAAACAAGCTCCACAAGTGTGAGCACCAAATTCTGACCCCTGCAACAATTCCAGACTCCTCTCCTCTGGTTTTGCCTCTAGGATTGAGTTGTGGTCTATCCTTTATTGACAGACTATATTACATGCATAGTGTCAGACTATGTAATATACAGTACAGGGTTTATTCAAAATCTCTGGAGCAGAGCTCACTGTTGTCTGCACAGGATATATTCAGTCTGAGACTGGACTCGAGTGCTAAACTAAGGGGCACGCACACACACACACACACACACACACATGCAAAACAAAACAAAAAATAGAATAGGATTTAAGATAGGATTTTTTTTTTTTTTTGGTATTACAGAAACAAATCCTAACTAAACTTAGGAATTCTAACTTATCTCAGTTAGGAAATCTTAAGTGAGACATCTAGCATCTATTTTCAGCGTTTTTTCCCGTTACTTAGCAACCAACGCATCCTTTTACCGGCGCTGTCATGGCCCTGCAGAGACAACTAACGCAGCAGAATGTTTTTATTCTCACATCTCAAGAAGTTATTGGTCTGTTATCGTCTGTATTTTTCAGTTGAAGTATGATTGAATGGCAATAAAACAACGACAATATTTTTTTTTCTGTGTAGATATGTTTGGGAAATAAACAACAATGAGATCGCTAATTTTGGGATTTTAAATCAAGGGAGAGAAAAGGAGAGGGAGCTAGCGTTAATGTAAGGTGAGCTAGCGGCTATAAATAAACTTTACCGTCTTCTACCACCAAAGTTAGCAAACATATAGCCAAAATTCTTTGTGCGATGTAGTGGGGATTGTAAGTTAGGACTGCCCCACCATCGTTCTAAAGTTAGGAGAGTTTATCACAACTTTAAGTCTTTGTAAGAAACCTGGCAAGGGTGCACCATTTCCCCCATTCTCTTCCTGATTGCCATAGACTGGGTCATGCGGAATACAACTGACAGACCTACCGCCGACGATCTTGCTGTCCTTGCAACAAAGCACATCCATCTGCAGGAGAAAACTGACAGACTGAACAAATTCGCCCAACAGGTAGGGCTGAACATCAATGCTACCAAAACACAAGTGATGTGCATCAATGCCACCCCTGATGCACAAATCACAGTGAATGGACATGCTCTCTTCCACAATGGAATCTGTCGAATCTTCTGGCCTGAGAAAATATCCACTGCACATCTATACAAGAAGACCAAGTGCAACAGTGTGGTGCTAGAGATCAAACACCGCCGATTCCATTGGCTTGGGCATGTTCTCAGGATGGACCAAGACCGCATTCCCAAAATCGCACTACGATGGACTCCACCTGGGAAAAGGAAGCAAGGCTGGCCCAAGAACACCTGGCGGCGTACGGTGACCACTGAGCTGAAGGAGATGACCTGGGCTGAAGCGCAGCATGCTGCTCAAGACGGGTCCAGATGGAGGCAGATTGTTGGAGCCTTATGTCCCATCAGGGACGAAGAGGATTAAGTAAGTAAGTAAGAAACCTGGCAGCTGATTCTGCACAATTTGAAGTCGCTTAATGCATTTTTGGCTTTTAAATTTTTACATTTCTCAGCTTCAGTGATCACATTAAAAACATCACCAAGTCAGCTTTCTGGCACCTTAGAAATATAGCAAAGATGAGAGATTTTGTATGTAAAAAAGATCTAGAGGAACTCATCCATGCATTCATATCCTGCAGAGTTGACTACTGCAATGCTCTTTTCACTGGCCTTCCCCAAAAGGCCAGTGAACTTGAACTTGAAATTTAGGATGCTTCTGAACTTGAAATTTAGGATGCTTGAAATTTAGGATGCTTCTGAACTGAATGCTTGAATGCTTGAAATTTAGGATGCTTCTGAACTTGAAATTTAGGATGCTTCTGTAATACACTTCTCTTATCTTGAGTTAAGATAGGAACATTTACATAGGAATGGTTGTTCTGTAATGGCTCTTATCCTAAATAAGATCCTAAGCTACTGTTACCATGGTTATCAGAGAGTTAAGATAAGATTTTCTAGTTAGGAAATTTCTGTAATACGCCCCCTGATATAAGAGTGTTTAACATGGCGGGGGTTTTAAGAGATTTCTCTTGCAGACTACACCACCCCAGAATTAAAGGTGACCATGGGACCACCCACTTAACTCAATAGGCCATACAGATTTGTGATACTTAAAGGAGAGTACCAGAGTGAATTCAAACACAGCCCTGTTGAAAGAGCTTGCTAAATGCGCTAGTTAGCGAGTGGAACAAAATAATTTGGTACAGCACAGACCGAACGCGAAAGCAGAAGTGAACAGGCACTTTACACCGAATCAATGGGACCTGACTGTTGGAAACCGAAAGTAAGATCTGAGGTTATATTGACTCAATGTAAAGTGTTTCGCGTTCACGTTAGGTCTGTGCTGTTCGAAAATCTTTCATTTCATGCAAAATATATTGCTGTTAGAAGGCTCGTGCAGCAGGGCTATGCTTAAACTTACTCCGGTATATTGCTTTAAGGAAAGGTAGAGACGTGCATAAATAAACAATAATTTATTGACATACACACATGCGCCAAGCAAAGGATAACTGCTCGCTAGACCAACAGGTAAAACAGACAGTCGAGGAGCAGGCCTGGTCCTATGGGGTAAGAGACTGAAAACCACACATGCACTTCAAATTACACACACCCACTACTGGTGATGAGCAACCCAATAGCACAAATTGAAGTTACATAGAAGTTGAAGTTACACTACACAGTAAAAGCCATAAGGCCCAAACAATCAATCCCCCCAAAGTTCCCAGCCTGGCCAATTGACTGACAAACAATGGCCAGCTAAGGCTGCGTTTACACTGGCAGTTCAAATCCGATTTTTTGCTCCCATGTGGCACAATTCCGATGTGGTTGACGACAGTGTAAACAGAAAAAAGTCACATGGAATCTGATTTGTCCAGATCAGATCCAGGCCTCCTTCATATGTGGTCATAAATCAGATACGTATCAGTTATGTGTTGATGTGATGGCAGTCTAAACAGACAGATCGGATGTTCCCTACCAATGCGTCTCATACGTCATTAATTGGGAGTTTTTCTGCACCAACACGGAAGTTAGAAGGAGAGAAGTGACCTAGGCTAACTCTCCATAGCCTACACACTGCAGGGGAAACGAGGGGAAACAAGGATGAATTTCAGTAAAATTAACGAAAAAATTTAGGAAGATATGAGTAGGGCAGCGGAGAAATACGTTTTGTTTCATTCCCTCAAGATTCATTTATGTCTACTCCGCGATTAACAACCACACAACCGTTCATCTTCTCCGTTTTGACAGTGATGTTTCAGAGTGCCCCTCTCATACATGCAATGAAGCTGACATGCAATGAAGCCGAGTGTTGTAAAATCTCCTGTGAATGGAGAGAAATAAAGTGCGCTACGGTTGTGTTGTTGCGCTACACTTTATTTCTCTCCATTCACAGGAGATTTTACAACACTCGCGGGTGTTCATGAGCCACTAGAAAGACGATTGTTCGGGGGTTGTGCCTGAAGTATGTTAAGGATTAGCTTTCTACTTAGTCGTCATCATTATGATGGAAATAAGCATAGAAATGATTTAATGGCAGCAATAACATCCAGGTTCTGGCCACCTCTATTTTGAATGTCCCTTTGGTCAGGGCGGACGTGCCTTCTACGCATGCGGGTTGTTTCAAGTGTCTGGCAAGTGTAAACATGCACATCTGATTTGGGCACTTTTGAAAGTAGATGTAAACACGCAATCAAAAAAATCTGATGTGAGCAGAAAATCGGAATTGGGCATGTCGGATCTGCAGTGTAAACGTAGCCTTAGTTAAAACACACACACACACACACACACACACACACGGTACTAGTGCAGCTTAGGGCACTGACATACCCAAGCACCAAACAGCAGTGCCCGTCATGCTTCACAGTCACACCAGCATCCAGGGGCAGAACAGGATGGAGAACATGGTTACTGCTCTCAAACAACCAGACTGAGCATTGGACCAAACAATCCTGGCAATTCGGATGGTGGATTGACTACAGCCAAACAAAAGCCATGGTGCAACAGGAACCTTCATGACATGACAGATAAAATCTGCCACAACAGGCAGCCCAGCAATTAAATCCAGGCCCTGGATCTTGGGAGAAGACAGGCCAAAGAAGCCAACAGAGAGGCATTCAGTCACAACTAAAGTGGCACCAATCTGCCTAGTGCCTACTGTAATAAAGTTTCTCTAATTGGACCAAACCAACTATCTGAAGGCAGCTGGGGGGGACAAAGGAACAGTCCATTCTACTACACCTAGCTCCAAGTCAGGGAGTTAGTGGTTTAGCCAAATACATGCTGTCATAGCAACAAGATACCGCCTTAGCATCATGAAGAGAAAAGTGGTGTGTGTGTGTGTGTGTGGTAGTCCTAGATAAGGGGGGAAAGAGATTTCTTGGCTGGAGTCAAGCCCTATTTGTGTCAGCCCCTTCTTCCTTCTGTCTTGTTTTCCCCCTATCCCTTCTTACTAACCCCTTCCACACTTCCTGGGATTTCCCCTACACTGCTCTGAGTTAGATCTCTAAGGCTACGTTTACACTGCAGATCAGATGTGCCCAATTCCGATTTTCTGCTCACATCTGATTTTTTTTGGATTGCGTGTTTACATCTACTTTCAAAAGTGCCCAAATCAGATGTGCATGTTTACACTCGCCAGACACTTGAAACAACCCGCATGCGTAGAAGGCACGTCCGCCCTGACCAAAGGGACATTCAAAATAGAGGTGGCCAGAACCTGGATGTTATTGCTGCCATTAAATAATTACTATGCTTATTTCCATCATAATGATGACGACTAAGTAGAAAACTAATCCTTAACAAACTTCAGGCACAACCCCCGAACAATCGTCTTTCTAAAGTGGCTCATGAACACCCGCGAGTGTTGTAAAATCTCCTGTGAATGTGAGAGGTAGCGAGACAGAGGTGCAACGGAGAGAGAGTTCCCGAGCAGTTTACAGATCTAGAACTAGGCTATTTGAACAAACGGCCCGTCTCTCTCATCATCTAATGACTTTGTTAGTAAAATGAAAGTCCTGCTATCAACCAGCAAATGAAACGAACCGCTTGAGAAAGTGAAGGGGAAAAAAATAAAGTCCGAGCATTGGTGAAAGTGAAAGCATGTCGGCTTCATTGCATGTATCTGAAACATCACTGTCAAAACGGAGAAGATGAACGGTTATGTGGTTGTTAATCGCGGAGTAGACATAAATGAATCTTGAGGGAATGAAACAAAACGCATTTCTCCGCTGCCCTACTCATATCTTCCTAAATTGATTCGTTAATTTTACTGAAATTCGTCCTTGTTTCCCCTGCGGTCTGCAGGCTATGGAGAGTTAGGTCACTTCTCTCCTTAACTTGCGTGTTGGTGCAGAGAAACTCCCACTTAATGACGTATGAGACGCATTGGTAGGGAACATCCGATCTGTCTGTTTAGACTGCCATCACATCAACACATATCTGATACGTATCTGATTTCTGACCACATATGACAGAGGCCTGGATCTGATCTGGACAAATCAGATTCCATGTGACTTTTTCTGTTTAGACTGTCGTCAACCACATCGGAATTGTGCCACATGGGAGCAAAAATCGGATTTGGACTGCCAGTGTAAACGCAGCCTTACTTACCTGAAACTAGTGTGGCTATAAGAAGCAGGTTCATGACTGAGGGCCTGTAGAGGGAAGATCATTCAGAAACAGAGTTTCTCACAAATACTACACTCTAAAAAGGAATGTGTCAGAAATGACACAACATGTGTTGAATTTCAACACATGTGGTGTGTGTGCTCAGGGACAACACATTTGTGTGTCAACTTTAACCCAACACATTAAATGTGTCATCTATATTGACACAGTAATGTGTCATTCTGACACACTTTGTGTAAGCAATGTGTAATAGTTTTTAAATATTTTTTAACACATTAATGTGTAATATATATGTGTAATATATTCTTATTTAATTATTTATGCTTTTTTATTTCACAATTAACCTAGTGCCCACAAATAAAAAGAATTTAATTAAAGAAAAAAACAGACTATTGAGATTATGCTATAAAGATTGCTTTTTTTTTATTAATACACATGAAAAATAAATCACATTGTACATATTCATTTGAAATGCAATCTATACAATATAATCAAAGTATTTTTTTCACAATATATTCAAAGTAACACTCTATACATCTATGTCAATTACACAAGAAATTCAAAAGATTTTATATTTTGGGCTCACAAAGTCAGAGTGAAGTCTAATTGGTCTGATAGTGCATGCACTTCACAAAGGTGCCAAATTAGAGTCTTACTCTGCTTGAAGTACATGTTGCATTTTGGACAAATATACATCTCTGTTGTTATTACTGGACAAATTTCATTTTGGATATGAGGTCCATTACCCTTGCCTTCCGGTTTGCTGAGAGAGGGATGTTGTAGATATACTCCAGGAATGAAAACACGGAGGAGAGTTGTGGTGGATATGAAAGGTTGCAGACACAGAAGAGCTTGAACAGTTTGTCCACTGCACCGGTGAGATCTCCGTCCAGTGGAATGACGACTTTGTCACTCTTTCCAACGATGACATACTGCTGCGCTGCATCCCCGAAGCCCCCAACAGAAACAAGATGTGGCTGGACGGCTTGGCCCTCAGATCCAGTTGTATCACAGAGCGTTGAGATGCTGGTTCCAGTCTGAAACAGAAATTGAACAGAAAAGAACACATCAGACAACTGGCACACTTGAGTTCTGTTGAACAACTTGTATGAGATCATTCTGGTGCATGGCACTTCTTAGTTAGCACTAGGGCTGGGCGATATGGCTGAAATCTCTATCACGATATAGGCTTAGTATATTGGTCGATATCGATAATTATTGAATTTTTTTAATGATGTATTTAAATGGGCCCAGGTGCGCAAAACACCTTAAATTTTTTTAAGGTTTATATTTTATTTTTAATATAGAGTTATTACATTAAATGGCAGCACTGTCATGTATAAATATATAGTAAAAAATAGTGTTTGAGCACAATGTTATTTCAGGGTTGAATTCTGCTTTAAAGTGGCCTATTATTTTAGGGTTCTTTTAAACTCCTGAAGTAGCCCATTCTCTCCCTTAAATAAAACTAGTAGTCAAAAAAATAATAATTTAAGAGGAGAAGTCTAATGTCTCTCCACACTAAAATATAAGCTGAATAAATAGGCCTACCAATACATAAAGGAAATTAATATTAATATTTAACTAAAATATGTTATGTTATTCATCTATTAAATAGGCCAATCAGAGAGGGGCTTTGTATGGTTTACATTGTTGCCTATGTGGCAACTGTTCTGAAGCAGACTCGTTAGCATAATGTGACTTTAAAACGAAGTTTGTTTTGGTGCACTGGCATGCTTTTCACTTCACACAAGGCTACTTGATAACATGGATTACTTCAATGAGTTTGATTAAGGTAAAATTACAAAATCATTCAGCTTTAATGTGTTCAGTAGGTTGCTGACCATACTAGCTAGTTTGAGCTTTGTCTGTTGTATGTTTACCTTGTTAGCGTTGTGCGCTAACATCGTCAAATCTGTCCCTGCAGCCAGTAACGTCATGTGCACCGTTAGCTGTCAGCTGTCGTACTTTACAAGTTCATATGTGAACAGTGTTGTTCATCAGGCCTTTCCGACTTTTCAAACAATCTACTCACAGTTATTAATTACGATTGCCCTGCATTACTAAATCAGAACATGAATCAGCTGAAAGTATCTCTGACTAGTTTCAGACTACATGAAAAGCAAGCCTGGGTTGCAGCAGCTAACTAGTAAACAATCAGTCAGTGCGTGCCCTTTCTGGTAGAGCGCAGTCAATGAGCGCAGCGCGCCTCTTGAAAATGCGGACAGAGCGGAGCTAGAATCCGCCGGGGAAAAAAAATTCTATCGAAAGTTCTATCGAGCGCATTTTCTATATTGCTATCGAGTACGTGTCTATCGCGATTCATATCGCTATCGTTTTATCGCCCAGCCCTAGTTAGCACTTAGCTTGCTCAGCATGGCAGTGAGTATCGAACATGGCAGAGGTTTGAAGTGACCCAGCACTCCCACATTTAGCCCAATTTAATAGATTTTCACAAGATTTACATGATCCAAGTGTAGTTACATAAATTTAACCGTGACGATTTCCTATGCAAGTAACAACAATCAAGATATCCTGCTACCCATCATATAGTGTACAATTCCATCGGCATAGTAACCTGAGAACTCCAATCTCTTGGAATATTCTATTTTTTTACAGTATGCGTTTCTATGCATGTGACAAATAAAATCCTTATAAAGCCAATCAAAACTTACGGGTACAAAATCAACGAGGTGGGTGACTGCTGACTTGACACTGCAGCGACTGGAGGCGAGTGGAGGCAGAAGACAGGTAAGTATGACCAACATCTTGTAGGTCTTCTCATCTGCACATAAGAAAAGAAGATGGTCTCAATTCATGTTATAGCTTCAAGATTCAGACCCTGTTTAAACATACACTGCTATTTAAACAAAATAGAGACTTTCCATTTTGGTTAAACAAAAACTCCCCCTCCCGAGAACTATATAAAAAGACTAATAACAACAAAAGTTGCATCTATATAAAACAAAGAAAAACTGAGACATGAGTGGCGTTTTCCTCGCTACACTGCTGCCGCTCACAGGCATGATGTATTTGTTAGTTCTCAATAGCCCATTCATGTGGATTCACTGGTGTGTGAACAAAGACATGAGAAATGGAGGGAAGAAAATGCATGTTAAACAAAATACTCTTGTCTAAAAAGTGTCAGAAAAGGGGAAAAAAACATAAATGGCAACAAATACAGTACAGATATTGAAGATTTACTTCACCAGCAGGTCAAAATACTAAAACATTTAAAATAGGTGAATGCGTACCATCTGTTAGGTCAGTCACTCCCTGGACGAGGGATGCGATTTCACTCTTCTCCTTTGCAGCAACAGCCATCAGATGTGGAACGGTGACGGCCTCCCATCTTCTAATGAACAAATCGCCCTTTCCGTCACAGATGTTGTTGAACTCTGAATCCAGCTTTAGCAGTAAAACAAAAACAGTTGTTTTTGGATGAATCATCGGCAACAATAGGCTATAGACACACTTATATTTGCTTATCTTTTTCAAAAGGATACATAGTTCGGTAGTTTCTCGCTTGTGCATTGGCAGTTAAAGCCGCGGGAACGTTTAGAGAATGTTCCAGTGGCGTAGCTGGAAGCAACACGACAAAAAATGTCACGCGCCAAAAAAAAAAAACGTTTATCAACAACGTCCTCACTCCTCAAATACAATGTCCCCCTTATTCCGTTACAAATATCCAGGCACCAAACCATAAAACTAATGCAGAGACTGTGGCCGTTTAAGCTTAACACAAACTTAGCTTGCCCAATACTGCTACCGTTAGCAGGAAGGTTGTGAAGTACACCAACTTAGCTGCTAGCAAGGTTAATTTCGTTCGACGTTAGAGTGGTTACTTGTCTTCATTATGTTTCATTTCGTAAAAGTAAACTTTAACATGATATCTTTGACACCCTCAGCTGCACATAGCCTATAAAACGCACTCGTTCTTAACCTGAGGTGAATTTAGCTAATCACTGTCACATAGCTGACGAACCTACCAGCAAAATTATGTGAGGGAGCAAACTTCCCAGCATCCCAACGACTGCATTTTCAGAATATAACCAACTATCTAATGTTTACATTTATGTTGATTGTTGACTGACTCACCCCATCTTGAAGATCCATCCTCGAGTCTGGATGCCAACCGTCACAGATGGCAGAGCGAAAAGACCGCACGAAGGCTTGTACATGCCGTTATGAGTAGCAGAAATGATAGCACGTCACCCGAGGTGAAAGGTCAGAAGAAATAACGACAAGATTTCGAAACTTTTTTCGAGTCATAATCAAACCACATTCCTGTTTGAGATGAAAAAGTGTTAGTATATTCGACTACTTTGTAAATTTAAAATACATTTAAAATAAGAATAATTGATGTGTAATTTAACACAAAATGTGTCAGATATTTTAAGTGAATAATACACATGTTGTGTCATATTCCACACATCATGTGTTAAAACCGTCTTAACACAATACATGTGTCAGAAAAATGACACATTCCTTCTTAGAGTGTACTCATCAAAACAATCAATTATTCACAATTTAAAATATTATGTAACACCTATAGATAACATATTATTTCACACATGGAGAGGCTACCCAAGGTCAAAAAACACCCACTTCTATTTCCTTGTACACACTAAGGAAGTAGCCAGAAGCTAATCACATATCATGCCTCACACCAGTAATATTGACAACAGAAGTGCTCAACAAAATGTAATGTACACCAACTTTGTTTTGCTGCTGAATTCATGTAGGGACTCGTGCATGTACTCGTTATGTAGCAGTGGAGGTTGTTTTTAGCAGAGAGTAGTAAATGGTCAAGCATGGGCTAACTTTATGTCAAACCAGTTGTCATAAAATCTCACAACATCAAACTAATTCCTTATTGTCATTTTGTTATTGATTTATTAACCCCAAGAAAGTATGTTCATTAAAAATACTATGGAATTTATTAAGTAATTATTCAGTCATCATCCAGTAAAGTGAGTTATGAGTAATTACCATGAAATTACCACAAAACTACCCGCTTATTACTGATCTGTCATGTTAAGTATTTCCTATTAAAGAGATGTCTCAGAACTGTCAGAAGAACATACATCATTTAGGTACTCCTGGTATTGAAAGTCATCCAACACAACAAGCACTCATTGGATAAGTAAGAAAATTATGATTATGTAATAAAATGATCTTACCTGTCAGGTGGCTTTGGAGTTGCCCTTTTTAAAATCAGACCTTGTGATTACCTCTTGTTTTCTCTGAGATAGTGACCCAACTGTGACTGGGACAGCTGTGTAAATTGTATTTATGAAAACATATCAGCTGGCCTTTATGCAAAATTTGTAGCACAACTCCCTCACCTGTGTGTGTGTGTGTGTGTGTGTGTGTGTGTGTGTGTGTGTGTGTGTGTGTGTGTGTGTGTGTGTTCTTCCGGTGAAATTCATCTGCACAAAATGTTCCTGCTCTGGACTGGGCCTCTTTGTTTCTTGGTGGGTTGGTGATGGAAATCTTCTCCATCAAAGACTATGACAGCTGATGGGGTTTGCAAATATGATTTATGTAAACAAACATTCCCTCAGGTAAACACACTTCATCTGAGCTCCTATTAGCCTCAGTCAGTCCTTGATGAGAGGGGCCTGAGATTCTTTTGGATGGAGTCAGTGCCTCTTCTTCCTTCTGTGTTACCCCCTCCCCTCTAATGCCCTGCATTTCTCCTGGGGTTTGCCCCCAAACTGCCCCTTCTGCCCCATGTCCACCCCTCCCTCTCTCCCCTCTTTTTAATTCCCTCCTAGTTTCCTTGTTTCCTGGTGTTTACTCCAAACTACCCTGAGGCAGATTTCTCTGACTGTGCAGTCAGTCACAGATGGCTGTTGACATTTCCTCCAGAGGAATTTGCATTTAGTGAAATGTTGTAAACATCAAGTAGATCGTCAGTGTGCTCTAGTCTTGCTCCTTGACACATTCCAAGTCCTAATGAGTAGCACCTGCTGCTGATGATAAGGGTGGATGAGTGGAGTGTGAGTGTCTCCATCCATCAAACCTTATGGTCTGCAGCAGTAATGATATTTGCCATTTCCGTAAATGACATACTGCAGTGCTCCAGCACACATTCACCTTTTTCATCTACGTCACTATGAGGCACTAGAACGAGGCTTGGGTGGTAAAATGATGGGATGCCCCTCATCTGCCCAACTTTCCACCTGACCAACAGTAAGAGAGGGGACCAGCAGTAGATTTTCTGTGAGAAATTATTAATTATTATATTTATAAAGTGAAGGGAGTTTTTCCTTTCCCCTGTTTCTCATGGATGGATGCTTCCCGTACTGCCTGTAAAGCGCCGCAAGACAATGCACTGTATTTGAGCGCTCTACAGATAAAATTTAATTGAATTAAATTAACATTTCCTCTAGTTTTACCATCCGAGCCTCGTTTTCGTTCGGAACATGGCGGCCAGGTGAAAAAGGTGAATTGCAGCACACACTACTGCTACTGCTTCCCACAATTAATTAATTAACTGCAGGTGCTCTACTTGACTGACTGAGCCCCATATAGACAAATCCGAGGAGCATTTTTGTGTAGGCTGCCATCTTGTGGCGGCGCCATTGTTGGTCTTTCAACAAACCTTTTTGGCAATGCGCAGTCAATGACGGCTAACAGCAAAGACCATGGAACACTCTGACATTATCAAGTAGTAGTGAATCTCGTAAATCACGGTATTTTATGGTGTGCTATCACGTTATCCCTATGGACAGATTGGTGATCTGGGTAGCTCAATAATGGCGCCTGCTTACTTCCGGTAGTTTCGTCGGATTCGTCTATACTACTCCCCAGTATGCATCATGGTATGCAAGCAGCAGAAAAGGCCTACATGACCAGAACTTCATTAATGAATGGACTACAGGTGCTCTACCTAACTCTAGTCCTGTAATACACCAGTGGCGAATTCAACAAGCGTAACGTTTTGTAACGTAATGTAACAGTTCCCATTCATCCCTATGGGTGACTTAGTAAACATTTTGTAACGTTACGTCGTCTTAAAAAACCGTCACAGGTAACTAGACACCTGCAGCCAATACATTGAGTACTTCCCCTGTAGCCTAAAACCCAGACCACCCCTAATTAGTCAATTGATCATTTTCATTGTTCTCAGCTGCAAAGTGCCTGCCAACTTCTCTATCTCTCTTTTTTTTTTTTTTTTTTTTTTTTTGCAATTTTCCATTCTCATTGCCCTCAGCTGCTCACATGGCTGCCAATGTTGTGGGACCCCAGCCAAGTCACCCTGTGACATAGTTAGGAAAATTCTATGCAGGTGGTTGAAGCACACAGCAGCTGAACAGTTACTAACAGTGTAAAATGTCTATTTTAACAATCAAGGATTTTTTATCCAACTTAAAGTGTGTGTAGAGGCAGTATAGAGCCAAGAAACACATTCAAAAGCCATAAAAAAGTGTTTTTTTTTGTCATAATGGGACCTTTAAGAACTCTCTCCAATGCTTCATAACAGAAGAAGAGAGTGAAAGATCACTCACAAATGCAGGAGTGAGGTGGAAAAGATCCCCTTCTTTAGCCTGAGGTCTATCCTGTTTTGGAAGGTTTTTTAAGCCCTCTGTTATCCTAGACTAATATTTAGGCTGTGTCCACTGGCTACATCATCTTCTCTAGTTTAATTCGATACCCATTTCAATATAGCTTGAAAATTCAGGACATGATAACCTTTTACATCAAATGACTTGAGAGATGACAGTGACTCGCAGTAATATTGCTTCTCATGGCAATAATGCAATTTGGACCACAGTATTAGAATGCGGGGCAGGATCTGTTCCTGACGGGACAAACTAAAAATACTCAAAAAACGGGATGTCCCGCTCAATACAGGACATTTGGCAACCCTACCCTGTGCATGAGCAGTGGCCATTGGCTCCCCTCACTGCCTGGAGTAGGCCTACAATTCCAGACTCCTCAAGGACCCTGGTAACTCAGTTTGTTCACCCCACTATGACACCACTGGTGGTGGGTGGCCAATCACAATGTTCATTTATGTGGAGTGCCATTGGGTGAGCTTAGTCAGGGAACAGCAGCCATTTGAATTGGCTTGTTTGTTGCTCTGATTGGTTTTACAGCTAATGTTCAGCCCTAGGTTTGAGCCGTGGTCAGGGCCGTTTCAAGGTACTTAGGGGGCCCCAAGCACACAGGACATGGGGGCCCTTCACTCCCCGTAAATACTTAAGTGAACCACATTGTTATAAGTTTCAAACATCATCAATATAATTATCTGTAATGTACAGTTGTCTGACTCCAGTTTAAAGTCATTTTTGTTGAAAAACACCACCAACATAACTACTAAAATGATTAAACAGTCAATCTTGGGGGCCCCAGGCAATTGCCTGGTTTGCCTGCCTTGTTGTGAAGGCCCTGGCCGTGGTTGATTCATCATTGACAGATGATATGTTGTATGTATAGTGTCAGACTATGTACAGTACAGGGTTTATTCAAAATCTCTGGAGTCTGAGACTGGACTTGAATGCTAATAATCTAAGACACACACACAAAAAAACCTGATATAAGAATGCATTCTATCTTAGTCAAAATGTATTTTTTATCAGTTTTGGTTATGGTTGTCACAAGTTGTCTTGTGTGGAATAACAAACCATACAATCAGGTCTGAGAAGACAAAGTACTGTAGGACTATCCATTGCTGGATTGGGTAAAAAGTATATAAACAACAGACTTTTGAACTTAAATAGATTAGAATTTTATTTTGGGCACTTTCATAGTCCTTCATATAGCTTCACACAACAGATTTAAATCCAATGTGATTTTTGGGATGTCAGACAAAACTGTAGAGTTATACATTTAAAAGCAGTTTACACGGATAGGATGGGATCGAGGGTGACATGAGCATATCATAGACATGTCATGATTATCAATGACATCATCCATTTTTTAATGATATTAATAAAAACCTATTTATAGCATTTTTAAACCAAAGAGAACCAAAGTGTTTATTACAATAAAAAAAAACAAGCTACAAGTAATCATAAAGAAAAGCATAGGCATATAGTATCATAATAATTGCTTATTTAAGAAAAATATGTAATGCCTGCACCTAAAGAGTGTCAACAGTTTCTTTAATTATTAATACAGTTTTACATTTAATAAAAAGTAAGATTTTAAAAAGAAGAAAAGTGTAATCACCATTTCTCATATCCTCATGATGGAGTCTGAAGTCACTTAAAGGGCAACTTCAGTCATTTTCAACAACAGTTCTATTGCTCAAGCTACTTGAGATTAGCCAATACTGAAGACGCAAGACATTTTGGTCTAACCATATAGGTTTCCTTGAACAGAGAATAGTCACTTACAACTAGCCCAGAATTTTGAACTGTATTTTTAACATCTTAACATAATCCTAATGTCACCACAAAAACTATGAATTATCAACAGACACCTTACAACACAGAACTGTATTGTGTATGACTACAAATGGCTGAATTTTTTTTTTTTAACTGTGTGTTTATGCAAGCAGCCAAACATTGTTTGAAAAACGGTTTTGTAAACACTGCATAAAAACACTATTTTAACTACTTTGTCAGACATTTGTAGTCATAAACACTACAGTGGTATGTTGTAATAATGTGTCTGATCATGCCACATAGCTTTTGGAGTGATATTTGGAGCAAGTTCAGATGCTGAATCTTTAAAAATCTGCCCCATTGGGCTAGTTTAAGTGATTGTTCTCTGTTCAAGGAAACCTATTTGGTTGGACCAAAACGTCTTGCGCTTGAGCAATAGAGCTCTTGTTGAAAATGACTGAAGTTGCCCTTTAACTTATAGAAAATGGCGGATATGAACAAACCCTGCAAAATGATGAAGCTAGAGACAAATGATTGAACAAGATTTTGACTTGAGAATTTCTGACATACTGTGTGTGTGTGTGTGTGTGTGTGTGTGTGTGTGTGTGTGTGTGTCAGTGAGTGTGTGTGTGTGAGTGTGTCCCGTCGGAAGATCTGATATCACCAAGTAATTAAGAGTCCAGGATCAATTTCAAATTTGTTGCCCTGGATCAATGGGTTAGGTTTAGGGTTAGGAGTAAGGTTAGGGTTAGGCTTAGAGTACATTGATCCAGGACAAACAAGTTTGACATTGATCCTGGACTCTTAATTACTTGGTGATATCAGATCTTGCCCGTACCATCAGTGTGTAAATCTGCACTTCACACACTTCATGCAGTACATCACATGAATAACAGCAGTGTTTAAAACTCATCTCTCTTCATCCTCTTCTTCCCTTCTTTCTTGTCCTCCTTCTTCTCATGGAAGATCTGTCCATCTGGTTGTTTCCTCCAGGTCAGTTTGGCATCTGCTGGCATCCCCTTCTCCCTCAGTCTCTGTTGGATCTGGAGAACAGAACAAATCTGTGTATTATGTAGCATTTTGTAATTCCTATAATTTGGATAATGCTACATTAAACACGGCAGGAACGGCATTTTGGCACAAAACTTGTTTCGGAACATCCTGGAACAACACTAACCACTTGGTGAGTTGCACCTTACATGAAACAAACTTTAAAGGTTTTAAGGACAGGATTCCTAAAGCTGAAAGCTGGTCAGGGGCGATTCTAATTTGGCCAAATAGCCTGGAGCAATCGTCAAAATCTGTCAACCATACTAATTCATTATAAGCACACCAGAAAAGGCACTTAATAGAGAATTTCACATTTTAGCCCATATTCTGGAGTGTCTATGGGATGAAATAGAATCATTGACATCAAAAGATGATTGACGATTGATGATTGATCCTGTCTCGGATTTTTGGCTCATTTAGAATCTCCCCTTTTCTGCTTCAGAATGGCTTGTTTCTGCATGTCCGATAATGTCTTTAAAAACAACCTTACACCTTTATTTTCAAATATGTGCTGCTCACCAAGTGGTTAGTAGTGTCCATTGATGTTCCAAAACAATTATTGTGACAAAATACTTTCTGTCACGTTTTACATGGTATTTTGAACATTCTGGAACTATTTTTCCGTAGTTGGTAATACCAACTAGCACAACAAAAAGACAAATATTAGGAAGTTGGACTCACCTGCTGCAGAAGTGCTTCCTGGAAGGCAGGATCACTGATGTTCACCTGAGAGTCCACCTGAAACTGCACTTTCACAACCTTCTTCTCTTTGGCTGCACAGGTAACACACACATGGACATTCTTTTCTTTAAATAATCAAACCCAGTTCTGTAGCTTGGGCATCATTAATTTCTCTAGATAGGTACTGTGTTTAAAGATTGTGGCTTTCTGGCATGTTCTATGTGCAGTCAGCACTTATGACCACTGACATAGCACATTCCCTTGTCTCCTTGACAACAGAGTAACTTCCTCTTGGGAAGGAAACAAAGAAGGAATGATGGGAGGACGGAGCAATCAATGATAGACAGATATAATATATAACTTGAAAAATGAGATGTTCTTCTCATTATAAGTTGTGTTTTTCATGACCGCCTCACAGAACATTATTCCTTTAAGGAGAATGCCGGTGTGATTTTGTCTTAAAATATGTTAAATAATGATCGGAGCACGGACTTATTGCACATAGTTCACTTGCACCTGACCCCTCCTCTCGGGAATACCGCTAGTTAACCTATTGGCTACAGACAGGCTTAACGTTGGAGTCGATCGGGCACCTCATAGTTTGAATTGAAGATAGAGACAAGTTGTACATATAACCTTATATCTAAGCTAAATGTGCACTTTCAAAGTTCTCTATGCCTTGGTTTAAATGTAAACTCCCACGGGAATCTACCGAATGAAGTTTGGAGTAACTTTGAGCTTCGTCAATGGTGGAAATTATGGAGGTGAGCTACAGTTTTCAACTTAGACTAAGGCCCAGTCCCATTTCTATCACTTTACTATCACTTCCCCTCGATTTTGGCCCTAACACTCGGTTTGCGCGTTCATGTGTAAGTGTAGGGTGTCCCAATACTTTCGGGACTGAGGGATAGTGGCTTTCAGCCCTTCAAATCGCCCCTTCAAACGGAGGGAGGTCGGGTGCAGATTTCGATGAAGTGTAGATAAAATTACCCACAATTCTTTGCGAACTGCGTGTCGGTACCCGATCTGTGTCCGACTGGTGATCTGCTTGAGCCTGTTAACATCAATGGCTCTGAGGTGGACAGAGTTAAAAACTTCAAGTTCCTTGGTGTGAACATTACTGAAGATCTAACCTGGGATAACCACACAGACCAGCTTGTGAAGAAAGCCCAGCGCCGTCTCTTCCACCTTAGACGGTTAAGGAAATTTGGAATGAGACCTCAGATCTTTAAGGCTTTTTACAGAGGGACTGTAGAGAGTGTCCTTACATGTGACATCACAGCATGGTACGCTACCTGCACTGCCACCAAAAAGACTGCGCTACAAAGAGTGGTGCACACAGCACAAAGCATATGCAGATGCACACCCACCATCCAGGATCTGTATAGCAGACGCTGTATTAGAAAAGCAAAAAGAGTAACCAAAGACCCCAGTCATCCCCATCATGGCCTGTTTCAGCTGTTACCATCTGGCAAGAGATTCCGTAGTCTCAAGTCTAGAACCACCAGACTTCACAACAGCTTTTTTCATCAAGCAACAAGACTTATGAACACCGAATCTGCATTCACCGCCTAGATCTGTGCCTGTCAGTCTTTGCACTTTGAACTTTGAACATATACACGGACTCACACATTTACACACCTAAGCATATTCACTGCATACATTTTCTTAATCATTTTTAAATTATTTATTTCTTGAGCAGCAAAAAACACAAGAATTTTACTCTCCTGTAGTCTATCAGTAGACTATAATCAGATGTAATAAAGTTTTTCTTGAATCTTGAATCTTGAATCTTGACTGCCCGAGCTGTGTCCAATTCTCTCAGCTCTGGCTAAGAACTTCAAAAATATAGCTACTATTGCAATTAAGCATGTATATATATGTTTTAATGTTGGGATATCTTAGTTTGATGTAAATTCAGTTGAATTCCGCACTGGTGTGTTAAAACATGACTATTAGAAAGATCGATATTTTTCAAAGTGCGCAAATCTTTCACCAGAATTACCAGAGCCTCTCATGTGGGTGATGATAATTGTCGATGACAGTTTACCCCGGTTAAGAGCCTTATATCCGTTCAGTCTTAACGATAGACGCATGAAACAGGTGAAGACATTGAAGACAGCGAAGTGCTGTCCCATTTATTAGGGGAAGATCTGCACTTCTCACTAGTGTCTCATCTTGGAGGGAACTCGAAAACGAGTGCTAGTGTTAGGGAATAGAAATGGGATTGGGCCTAAGAGGCTAAGCCTGTTTGTAGCCAATCGGTTAACTAGCCGTATTCCCAAGAGGAGGGGTCAGGTGCAAGTGAACTATGTGCGACAAGTCCATGCTCCGATCATTACTTACCATATTTTAAGACAGAATCACACCGGCTTTCTCCTTTAAGGATCCGTGACAAGACAGGCTGCAACATTCTAAAAATCAGCAACGTTCTAAAACTCAGAAATTGTGATTTGACGTGTTAAATGTTTTGCGACATCTTGCAACAGACAAATGCTTCACACCAACTCCTCTCTAAAACACTTGCCTTGTCACGGATTTGATTGGCCTTTACTTAACTTCAGTTTTATCACTAGGCTATTCCTCCCCTCCCCCACCCTCATAGCAACTCACCTTCATAGCAGATGAAGTTCCTATTTTCATGACAGTACACGTCATTCCATTGACCATAATGTGTGCTCTCAGTGCAGGCCACTCCTTCATTATTGGGTTCTCCATTCCCCCAGTGGCGGAATGAGGAACTGCTGCCATCTGACCACTCCCAGTCATCTCTGAACAGACCAATCCAGACTGCTCTACCTCCACTAACTGCATTTATCTGATCGTTCTCCTCCTGATTCCTCACACTGGCCAGGTCTGTGTGTTTGTCTCTGCAGTATCTCTGAGCATCTGTCCAGGTCTTACTCTTATCAACCAGTACATAGGGATGTGTGGGGGTCTTCCCTGTGTTGATACAAGTGTCATGATTAACTGAGAATCATGATTATGAGACATACGATTACTAGTGTAAAAGATGCAGTGAAAAAGATTCAGCCTATACTCTTTACCAGAGCTATTCAATTAGTTTCCACAGTTTCCACAAACCTTCCACGGTCACTTTTTTCAAATGATCAAATCGCGACACATTGAAAATGCATATTTGCTTTGTTTTTAACAATAACTTTGCATGTTAACAATAGCTACAAAATAACAAGAGTGCTAAATAATTACTATAACACAGTGGTCCCCAAACTTTTTCTGAACAGGGCTGGATCGCTCTGCTTGCCACTTTCATGGCCGATTCACACATTAACATGTGCGCGAGCATGGTTTGGGGCGATTTCATTTAGATTACATGTTAACAGGTTAGGACATTCAGACTGCACACGTGTTCTGCACGGCTCCTGTCTGGTTTCTGAGCGGTGAACCGCGCAGCTCCCGCGCTGCTCCCGCGCTGCTTTTTTGAAATAGAAAAAAGTTCTATTTTTCCAAGCGTTTTCAGCGCGGTAAGCGGGACTTGCGCGGTGTCCATAGATTTTGAATGCAGAGCTCGGGCAGCCAGTTCGCGCAGAACACCGCAGAGACAATTTCTTGTGTGATTGCACAAGGCCACAGGCACCACTTAAGGACCGCCCTGCTCCTGATTTACTTTTTTTAATATATAAATATAAATTAGTCTTAAATGGAAATGGCTAAAACCACAAAATATTAATATTATGAATAATATATGGGTAATATAAGAAAGCCTAAGCATTATTTAAAAATCTCATTTTATTCCAACATTTTTTAATTACCAGAATAGAATATTTTAATGCCATAACTTGGTTTTTGAAGTGAATTATTCTATTACAGAACTTATTTTGCATTCCAACAGGTAGGCTAAAAGAGAAATTTTAAATAACACATAAACACACAAGGAATGTAATATAAGTACAGTTGTCATAAGAGGAAAAGCTGCATTTATCAATTTAAATAGACCAAAGTGGCTTTGAAAAAAAAAAAAAGGCTGCACAACAGCGCCAAAATCATCCGGTGGCCAAAACCGGAATTACATGTACTTGCTTAGAATCGCCATAGAGAATGAACGGTGGAAAATAGCCTATAGGAAATACTTTGGAGAGCCACTTAAATTAACGTAGTTTTGGGACCCATTATCTATTTATTAATATTCTGCAAATTACAAGACATAAATTACGTTTTGGAGACTGGTGACGATATTTCAGTTTTAAAAGAGACACATCACGTCAGCCGCATCTGGCCCACGGGCCGTCAATCGACTAGCCCTGATCTATACAGACTGATGTAAGTGTAATAAAGTGTACACTTATAGAGCTCAGCTGAACTAGTGTCAGTCTACCTGCAGTCATAGCAACATAAAACCACACAGCTTTAATGCATTTATTGTAATGCTAAATATTCTCACCATCATAACAGATGAAGCTTCGAGTCCAACTTGGAGGATAATCATCCCACTTTCCATGTGTCATAACCGCATGGATTTCATTGTGTTCATTTGGTGTACCTGGTTTCCAGTTCCTAAACTCTTCTTCATTCTCTCTATAGAACTCCCTGTCAGCCAGAGACCACTGCCACTTAGAACTGCTACCCTTCTTCAGCCCAATCCAAGCCTTCTCCACACCAGCTTCCTGGATCAGACTCTTCACCTTCTCCATCTCTGCCATGTTGTCTATGGTGGCGAGGTCAGTGAACTTCTCTCTGCAGTACTGCTGAGCTTCTGTCCAGTTCTTCTGTTCCTTCACCACATGGAACTGACGTGGCACAGAGGAACAGGAGATAGTGCACACACCTGAGAGGGGAGGGGAATACACACAGACCATAAATACACACACACACACACACACACACACACACACACACACAGACACACACAGTTGTTTCAGATGAGACAGAAAATATAATCATTGATTAATGTATTTTAAAAGTTCTCTTTCTTTCACACACATACACAGATAAGCAGTCACCGAACACACACACACACACACACACACACAAACAGGTGTTTTAGATGAACACAAAATGTAATTATTGATTGACATATCTCTCTCTCTCTCCCTCACACACACACACGAGAGAGAGAGAGAGAGAGAGAGAGAGAGAGAGAGAGAGAGACTGACCTGAGAACAATAGTGTGGTAACAAGAAGCAGATTCATCATGTCTGGATGCCTGAGAATAATGAAAAATAGTTTGAGTGCATATTAGGATAAAATGCCTGCATGGAGCGAGCGAGTTTGTTGCATGACCGGTTCCAAAAAAAAAAACAAAGAAAAGAAACACTTCTATTTGGTCAACCACAACTGATATGCACATACTCTGCATGAAGTGTGGTTGCTGTGATCTGTCTGCGAGGAAAGAAAATTCAGCTTATATCAAGACGACTTTGCATCTGCCATGTAGGTATTGTGTCCTAGGTGATATTCTCCAATAGCTGGCTTTCACTTTACGTCACTAACGTATTTTTCCAAGCGTTCTTCTGAGCGCGCGAACCTCAACTGGTGGGCTACTGGAGCTGGAGCCATTGAAAGCACTGTGTTTTGGCTGCAACTTTTTTGTACAAAAAGCCTCAGTTTTGTGCCATTTCTGGAAGTTATAAACTGTCTAACCGAGAGAAGGGAAAGGGTTAATATCGAGTACCTAAGGAAATCGCCCGTACAGGTGAGAAATTGAAAAAAAAACCTCAGAGAACCACGCTGTAGTTCGTAATGCCCACAGCCTCGATTGTTGGCAAATTTCCGCTCTTGAGAAAATTCTGACATTTTCATCAAGTACGGATCACTTTCTTTGTGGTATAGCTGTTGAATCTAGGCTGCTGCTCAGACAGGGCCATTGACAGGACAATAGACCTCAGCCACATGGCAGTGACAGGGGGGTGGGGGCAATCAGCAGTGTCACACCTATCTCATTTGTATTCATTTCAAAAAGCCACTGACAGACATTTAGTTTTACTTTATAAAATGTTATACAGCAACCACATATCGTTTCTGAAAGCTCTTTTTACTTTTATGTAGCCAATACTTATGCTTACTAGGTTCAAACCTCAAAAGCTGCGGCTAAGTATATTTATAGTGTGTTTTTTTACACTGTGTGAAGACCTTTGAAAATAGGTTTTTGTGTAGTATTGTTTACAGTTAATTTTGATAAAAACTATTTTCATTAAAGTCACTTTACTCGCATATTGTTTTTCTATATATCTTATAGATTGTAACAATATATGCCACTTTTGCATAAATGGTTTGAGTTAGATGAAATATTTAAAAATGTAAAAGTGTAGCAGACTGCTTCACACTGCCTGAAAGGCCTCTGACCAGGCGTGGAGCCAGAGGGGTGGCAGGGGTAGCACTAGCCTCCCCTGGAACGTGATTGGCCACCCCAGGTGCCCCCCACCCGCTCCCCGAATTTCATTCGCTGCTGATGATTGACAGTTCAGTAAAGCGCACGTCTGTAAGAAGCGCCTTTTTTGAGCCAGAGAGCAATAGTCAGAGCTCATGCAGCACTTGAGTCAGCCTGAGAAAATATCACTGTGATGTAGGCCTAATTTTTAAAGAACAGGTCACCAGGTAAAAGATAGGCTATCTGTTCCCAATCCTGCTGTGCATCAGGAAGATGCCCTCAGTCATGCAGATATGTGACCATCAACATTTACATGGATAGGCTACATTGTGCCTTTGCAAGATACAGCGTACTGTAATATAAGGTACAGTATATAAGGTGCAAGCTATCAGTGACATTAATAGCTATTTGAAATCAATCAAGGCATCAATGTTGTCTCAAAATAGCGTGCTAAAATGGCGTGCTTCTTACATCCAAAACCGAAATTTCTGATCGATGAATTGCTTTGCACTATAGTCTATAGAGACTATTCATTGCATATCTAGGCAACATCTACATCTATATCTTTTGTAGAGGCTATCAAATAAAAGTAGTCTATATAATCTCAATTTTCACATGGGGTGATTTGCCAGTGGCTTGACAGCATATAGCCTGCATTACAACATTCATCAGATCAATAGCTTGACATGCTCCTGTAGCTTAAGCTATTCACTTCAGGGATATGATCTATATGGTTGCATGAGTAAAGACCTATTTTTAAGGTTGTCTACAGAAAGAGAATCTGAAAAATATAAATTAACTGTTAGTTTTAATGTTTTTCTTCAGGCTGTGAAAATAGGGGAAATATTTCACTAATTCTTTTAAAATTAAAATTGAAATAAATCTTAGTTCTTCTACTACTAGAGGAATAATGGTTGATAAGAGCAGAATTCTGAGTAATACTGTCAATGGTGAAAATGAGAGGGGTGTTGAGCAAGTGTGTGTGTGTGTGTGTGTGTGTGTGTGTGTGTGTGTGTGTGTGTGTGTGTGTGTGTGTGTGTGTGTGTGTGTGTGTGTGTGTGTGTGTGTGTGTGTGCGCGCGCGCGATGGGAAGACTACTTTTTTTGGTCATATTCATTGGACCCCCTGAAATATCCTTGGCCACCCCCTGGTCACCCCAAGTACAAAAGTCTAGCTCCGCCACTGCCTCTGACCCCCAAGAGTTAAACGTAGAATATTCAATGACACAGGAGGGGAAAGCCCTCAGGGACAACAGAGTAGAATTTGATTGGCTTAGGAGAATGAATGGACAATAGAATTAGCCTGACAACATTGAGTCCTCCTGGCAGAACTTTCGCCTTAGCTCCCAATTTTTATTTACTTTACAGTAACAATAATAACAATATTTGTGTGAGTGTTTATGATGATGAGTGCAATTATTATTGCTATTATTATTATTATTATTGTAATTATTATTATTAGTATTAGTATTATCATTATTATTAATAAGTCTGTCTTTTTTAAGTATTTTTTAAGCATCAAGGAATGCTCATCACAAATTCCTCAAGAATTTTTGGAGATGCATTGGCCTTCATTTCTCCCCTGCTGCTAATATGCTTTTGTCCATTTTTTATTTATTTTTTTTACAAAAATTCAACAAAATATTAATCAAAAACAGTCAACTTTGAATTTGGAAATGGCTTGTCAATATTTCCTTTTGGACATTAAATCACCATTTCTGACATGTATTGAAGCATCCACAAAAAAGACACAAAAGATACATAATTATGGTGGTCAGCTGATACTGTATGTAAAGAAAATGTAAACATTCTAGTAATGCTGTCATTGACTGAATACAGTGTGCACATCATATATGATACACATCATATCAAAACGTAGATAAAAACATAACATATTGTGTGAGAAGATAATTATTTCCGATGTGTTAGTTTGATTAAGGTAAATGTACATGGTCCTACCTCTCCGTCAGCTCCCAAGATGCTTCTCTGCTGTCTCAGAGTGAGATGACCACACTCCTATGACAGGTTCAGGTGGTGGCTCTCTGTATTTATTCATTTTACTTGCTCTGACTTTGGATATGCAAAAAAGGACACACCTATTGATACACAAACATGCTCACACAATAATCAGTCATACACACACACACAAATGCACTCATATACATCAGACATGTCAACTTGACATCATCTATTAGCTATCATTGTCATAAAACAATGACAGATATTTGAAGAGGTGAATTCCATGAATAATGTATCAATAAGAAGTGCTGCTTCACTGCTATATTAACTAAAACAGGTGCTCTTTGGCAACAAGGCCTTGTAAGGACTTGCAAAAAAAATTATATAACGCTTTTCTACTCCTACGAGCACTTAAAGCGCTTTACAGTGTATGCCTCACACTCACCCATTCACACACCAGTGGCGGAGACTACCTACCTGCTCATCAGGAGCAATTGGGGGTTAAGCATCTTGTTCAATGACTCCTTAATTGGGGGTCAGAGGCCTTTCAGGCAGTGTGAAGCAGTCTGCTACACTTTTACATTTTTAAATATTTCATCTAACTCAAACCATTTATGCAAAAGTGGCATATATTGTTACAATCTATTAGCCTGGCGAATGCCAAACTAAAATCACAAGTGATATTTAGTCTGGGGACCTACCTATTGCATTTCTCGTAGCGGAAGCATCGTTTACAATTGTCCATAGCCGTTTATTGGGCGCTACGAATGTCTATCATAGCGTCTGTACATACCTCGGAGCCAATACCAGAGCCACCACGTGACGTAAAATGCAATCGAGGGCTGTACAAATCCCTTTTGTTCTGCGATTGGATACCCAAACCAGGGGAGAAAAACGCCATGGTCACCATGCTGCTCTGCAGAGTGAAATGAAATAAGCGTGCAAAGGAGCATGGGAACTCCCAGGCTAACAATCTATAAGATATATAGAAAAACAATATAAAGTGACTTAAATGAAAATAGTTTTTATCAAAATTAACTGTACACAATACTACACAAAATCATATTTTCAAAGGTCTTCACACAGTGTAAAAAAACACACTATAAATATACTTAGCCGCAGCTTTTGAGGTTTGAACCTAGTAAGCATAAGTATTGGCTACATAAAAGTAAAAAGAGCTTTCAGAAACGATATGTGGTTGCTGTATAACATTTTATAAAGTAAAACTAAATGTCTGTCAGTGGCTTTTTGAAATGAATACAAATGAGATAGGTGTGACACTGCTGATTGCCCCCACCCCCCTGTCACTACCATGTGGCTGAGGTCTATTGTCCTGTCAATGGCCCTGCCTGAGCAGCAGCCTAGATTCACCAGCTATACCACAAAGAAAGTGTTACTGTGGCAAAGACAACCCAGTTCCAAATCCAAAAATCAGATTCAACTGTAAGATATTCAATAAATTGTTCAATAGAGGCCATGGCCTGTGGGGAAGGGATTCTTTCCTGTGTATACAGAAAACAGTGAAACCTTTGTTGGAGTCTGCAAAAACAAACAACTTGAAAGACCCTCTTCATTGTTTTGTCCTTCATAATATGCTTTATCCTATTATATTATCCTTCAAGCTAATAAATTAATTCAGTTGGAGCTATTGCTATGCATTGGATTGCGTTTTGCATTGCAATTCTACACACAATGTTGACTAAACACAATTCATTTTACTGTAGTGTACTTTAGTAACCGAAATAGGTCTTCAAAAGTAATAACTACATTCTCCCTATAGCCTAAGCAACTTATTATATGCCAACTATATTATAACAGTGTAATAAAGATGTTATTACACTGTTATGCTAGCTGCCATATAATAATTTTATAATGGACATCTTGATGGACATCTTCCATAGGCAAAGTCAAATGAACAACCCAACTGGGTTTCCAAACAAAGGGCCATGTGCTCGTAGAATTGGGTGTGGTTACATCTTGTGTCCCCAGACAGTAGCCAATAGTTATCATCTCAGCAACTCGGGGATGGGTCTGTAAAAGCCTGCTGCTGCCAAAATGACTCTGAAAAAGTTACATTTTGTTTTATGCTTTGTATAAAGCAGAAACAAAATATTTTATCATATTTTGTCAACCTATATATTTGAAAACTAGAAAACCCAAGGTTTCTAGTGGTATTACTCATGTATCTATTTGACAAAAACTCGCAGAGCTACAGACTTGAGTTTGGAATAGTCCAAAAAGTCCCAGTACTGGGAC
Source organism: Sardinella longiceps (assembly GCA_027497455.2). Taxonomy (NCBI): domain Eukaryota; kingdom Metazoa; phylum Chordata; class Actinopteri; order Clupeiformes; family Clupeidae; genus Sardinella; species Sardinella longiceps. Next base: position 27,798,265 of record JAODXP020000028.1, on the reverse strand, counting down.
CACAGACCCGCAAGAGGTCAGGTGGAGAGGACTCGAACCTGCAACCCTCTTGTAGCGGAACAGCACCTCTGCCACCTACGACACCACCACACAAAAAAAGAAAAATATAAAGGCTCAGTGTGTTATCTGTCTATTAATGCAAGAAAGTTCTGTCTTTGTGTCTGTATGTGTGTGTGTGTGTGTGTGTGTGTGTGTGTGTATGTTTTCCAGACATAACCCTGTAACCATTTGGTACGTGTCCTGCTAATGACACAAGTAGGTGCAGCATCAACTTTGGTGTTTAGATAAAAACTAATAAAAATATGGTTAAATGAAGCTCAATGATAATGCTAAAATGATTCACAGTCTTTTTCAACATATGAGGTGCCCAATTATCACAGGCCTGGATCTGTCCAAAACCTACTGTAACTCAACACTACCTTCTCAACTCACGCTTGTGACGCTAGTTTTGTTATTATTCAAATACGTTTGGAGGAAACGTTGCAACAATGAGAGCATGCAGGTCCCTGTTCTGAGGTGGACTGAGACCACAATGACGTCTCTGGATATTCGTAGGCCACACACATAGAAGCCTGAAGGCCCAAGACAGGAAACATCATCCTGAATTAGAACTATTTTATGCAATTACATCATTAGTGGAAATCTACTTGAGAAGAGAAAACCAATAAAAAATATTTTTAAAAAATTGAGACTTAACAACTACTTCAGATGATTTTGGGAAACCAAAAACTGGTAACCTAAGGTCATCTTGCACCCTGTCCTAGGCCATGTAGCGCAACTGTTGAGTTAGACTTGGGGGGGTGGGGGTCACACACCACAGAGCAACTTCATCTCCATCCATTTCCAGTACCATGACAGTGATGGGGTGAGATCAGGATGCTGATTCCTACTCAGGATGTTCTTTCCTATTTTGGGTTTCCATATTTTATGACCACCAAGTGTCCAGACACGCCATTGTGGTTTAAGTCAAAACAGGGACCTTTATGCTCTCTTTGGTGCAATGTTTCCTCCTAATGTGTTTGAATAACAGAACAAGCACCACAAGTGTAAGATGAGAAGGAAACGTTGGGGAATGTAAAATGAGTCGGAGTGGGTTATTGTTCTCAGGTATTGATTTAGAGATATCAAACATTTACATGATCTGGGCCTAGTTTCTCGATAATTTAGCATCATCTACAAATGTAAGTTCTTCAGAATGCTAGTTTAGCTTCCCAAACATGGTTGCATAGTGTTCATATTGAACATTCATAAATCTGCAAGCATCTTCACAATGTACTTAAACAACATTGAATTCAGGCAATGGACAGAAGATCTTGAGATGTTTTTAATTAATATTATGCCTTGACTAGCTTGACAAGCCAGACTATAACATAAAATGTGTAGTCTGGCCATGATGGATAGAGCCTATGGGTGGAATCTTCCAAACTGCCTCTGCATACAATAGGATAGAGCTAGGACCAGACACATAGAAAGCGCTGTGGCAGCTTATGAGGTCCACTCTGGGTCAGATCTGTTCTGTTAGGCAAAAGTGCAGAGGTGATGTCTGAGAAAGGTGGGTAGAGTGGGGGCTGGTCACAGCACAGGACAGCTACATGTCCATCCATTTCCAATTATACATGTCAGTCATGGGGGGTGAGATGCGGTTTCCTGGTGTCTGTTTCCCAAAAGCATAGTTGCTAACTTAGTTGAAACTTGGTTAGTTGGCAATGGGAAATTGCACTAAGTTGCTTTTGGGAAAAAGACAGCATGATCTTTCCTATTTTGGGCTTCCAGGTTACTGTGTGTGTGACCCACGAATGTCCAGAGACGTCATTGTGGTTTTCGGCCAACTTTTCCTCCAAATGTGTTTGAATAACTAAACCACAAGCGTGAGATGAGAAGGTACCTTCGGAGAATGTAAATGAGTCAGAGCGGGTTATTGTTCTCAAACTGATTTAAAGATATGAAACATTTAAATGATCTGGGCCTGGTTTCTCGATAATGGTGCATTATGTACTTGTATAAGTTCTCAAGAATGCTAGTTTGGTTTTAATGTCATCCCAAATATGGTTGTATAGTGTTAATATAATATTGATAACTTGAGATGCAGTTAATAACCTTTCTATGTGTAACGGATGCTAATGTAGCAGGCAGAACTTCTCTAATTGTTGTTTCTAGTACCTCCTCCCCCTCGTTAGCCTGTCAATTATTCAATCAGGCTGCCTGTGTGTGTGTGTGTGTGTGTGTGTGTGTGTGTGTGTGTGTGTGTGTGTGTGTGATATTTAAAGAACTACATTGTAGAATTATAACTCTCTTGCTTGGACCTGGGCATATCTTCCCTCCCTGACATGGAAAAAAGTTCAGGCTCAGGATTTATTTATTTATTTATTTATTTATTTTCATTATCAGCCCTTTATTATGTGAGTGAACCCTGTGAGCTATAAAGCTTTTATGTTGTGCTAAAAAGCCAGATTTCTCTTGCAGACTACACCACCCCAGAATAAAAGGGGATCATGGGACCACCCACTTAACTCAATAGGCCATACAGATTTGTGATACTTAAAGGAAACATCCGGCGTGAATCAACACTTAGTCCTCCTGTTTTATAGTGCCGAACGCTCTTGATAGCCACCTCAATCACTGGATTTCATGCAAGGCAGACTGAGATAGTGAAACGGCAGCTAACAGTAATAGAATGGGGCATTTCAAAACGAAAGCAAATCAATTAGGTTTCGTTTTTGACATGGCTCATTCAGTCAGTGTCAGCTGGCGTTATGCAAACTCGGTCTACGATGCACAAAATTCGATAATTGAGGTGGCTTTCAGTAGCGCTTAGCAGTATAAAACAGCAGGGCTATGTGTTGATTCACTCCGGATTATACCTTTAAGGAAAGGCAGAGACGTGCATAAATAAACAATAATTTATTGACATACACATATGCGCTAAGCAAAGGATAACTGTTCGCTAGACCAACAGATAAAACAGACAGTTGAAGAGCAGGCCTGGTCCTACGGGGTAAATGACTCCAAACCACAAGCAACCCAACAGCACAAATTGAAGTTACATAGAAGTCGATGTTACACTACACAATAAAAGCCATAAGGTCCAAACAATCCCCCAAAGTTCCCAGCCTGGCCAATTGACTGACAAACGATGGCGCACACACACACACACACACACACACACACACACACACACACTCACACACACACACACAGTACTTATGCAGCTTAGGGCACTGACATACCCAAGCAACAAAAACAGCAGTGCCCGTCCTGCTTCCCAGTCACACCAGCATCCAGGGGCAGAACAGGATGGAGAACATGGTTACTGCTCTCAAACAACCAGACTGAGCATTGGACCAAACAATCCTGGCAATTCGGATGGTGGATTGACTATAGCCAAACAAAAGCCATGGTGCAACAGGAACCTTCATTACATGACAGATAAAATCTGCCACAACAGGCAGCCCAGCTATTAAATCCAGGCCCTGGATCTTGGGAGGAAGACAGGCCAGAGAAGCCAGCAGAGAGGCATCCAGTCACAACTAAAGTGGCACCAATCTGCCTACTGTAATAAAGTTTCTCTAATTGGACCAAACCAACTATCTGAAGGCAGCTGAAGGGGACAAAGGAACAGTCCATTCTACTACACCTAGGGTTACAAGTCAGGGAGTTAGTGGTTTAGCCAAATATATGCTGTCAGAGCAACAAGATACCGCCTTAGCATCATGAAGAGAAAAGTGGTGTGTGTGTGTGTGTGTGTGTGTGTGTGGTAGTCCTAGATAAGGGGGCAAGAGATTTCTTGGCTGGAGTCAAGCCCTACTTGTGTCAACCCCTTCTTCCTTCTGTCTCGTTTCCCCCCTATCCTTCCACATTTCCTGGGGTTTACCCTAAACTGCTCTGAGTTAGATCACTAACTGTGCTGTCAGTCACAGTCCAGGCTGTCTACCTGGAGCATTTTACACAGGAATTTGCATTTAATAAAATGTAATAAACATTTTATGACCCTGATTAGGGACATACCAGGATACTGCCGTTACTACTTCTGGATGGATGGCTATGATCAAAAGCCAGTCATTACCCGTCATCATCAAGCATGGCATCCAAAGATTCTATCCCATTTCGGGTTTTGTAACATTACCGTTTCCCAAGATTACTGCAACTTTTTTCCATGATCATAGGTAATGGCAACCCCTAAGTTCAGTAGCCTACTTGAGAGGCCCAACCAAAGATTTTGTGCCCATGTGTGCAGTCAGTGCAGTCCTCCTCCGGATTGCTCTACTTTGTTTGCATCTTTGCCTGTTCTTCTCTTTTTGACCTGTAGGTGGAGCTCAAGCCTGACCCGTAAGTCTTCACTCTTTCACTTTTTTTCTCTCTCTCTCTCTCGTCTACCGTATCTCTCCTACATCAGGACCTATGCACAGGGCCGATTCAAGGTACTTAGGGGGTCCCAAGCAAACAGGGCATGGGGGCCCTTCACCTCCCATAACAATGTTCAAGCAACTTTCATTAATATAATTATTTGTGTTGAATTTACAATTGCTTAACTCACAACCAACTAAACTACTAAAATTATTAAACAGTCATTCTTGGGGCCCCAATTGCCCTAGGTTTGCCTGCCCTATTGCAATGGCCCTGCCTATGCACATTCCTTATCTTGCAGTTCTTATCTTGTAGTTCTATAACTATGACTAGGATGCAGCAACAAGCTTGTGAAGACACAGATTGATGAGAGCCCTTTTCCAAGATGGGGAGCCATGGCTGACTGTAGTAGTCAGTCGAGCAAGGGCTCTCATTTTTGGGGTTCTCATTTTATAGCACAGTGGCAAAAAAAAGCAAGAAATCACCACGTTCTGTGGTTCCATGTCACGTGACCGCGGAACTCACTGTATGGTGATATCGCATCTACACTGTAGGTCTAATGGTCAGTATACTTCTGCAACTCTTTTATCCGATGCATGCTAACAGGTGAACTGGGAAGCCTCTGGGTAGCCATTTTGTCACTGGCCACAACAAATTGGTTAATAAAGTAAATACTTAACAGATACAGATACAGATACGTCTGGCTAACACTCTAACATTCTTTAGGGTGAGATATGGTGATTTATTAAAAAGTAAACTGAACTGTTTAGTGATTGCTTTATATTTTTTGTAAGTTATACATCTCCAAAAAGTTTAACCACCCGCTTGCAGTAATGTGGGCTGTTGATAGTATAATTTTTAGTGGTGTGAGTTGTTACCAAGATTATAGCACTATTATTGAAACAAAATTGCCCTCTTATGAAGCTTAAAGGAAAATACTGTAATGTTAATCAGTCATTTTTATTAGGAATTAGCATTGTAGCCCATTTGTACATTTGACATACCAGTTAAAAGGGGTTGGTGGTCATTCTAATCTTAAAAACATCACAGGAAACATTCAGCATATGCAAATAAACTGTACTTTCCAGTGCCCAGACATTATACAAGAAAAGATAGAACTTTTTGTGTCCCATAGGAAACTCAACGTAACTCAAATTCACATGATCACAAAACACACATTAACACCACACATACAGTAAATCTCAATGAAACAATTGAACGATATCTTGTCTTTCTAGAACAAGTTTTCCCGAAGAAGAAGATAGTAAATAGTAAATAAGAGTTTATAGTTTAATGAACTACTTTAATATAGTTGAATTATAGTTAATTTAAAGTTGCTTATGAAGAGATGAGTGGGAGCTTTAAGAATCCTGAGGAGTTTCTCCAGCCCAGATCTCAACTGGGAAAGGTCCAGTCCTATTCATCTGTAACACACACACACACACACACATTTAGCCAGAGTTAAAACCACACTAAATAGCATACTTACAAGTATTTAATTACCTTCACTTCAGATTCTGTTCTGATCTGTTCTCCGAGGCCAGATTCAAACTTGAAACTGCATACACACACATAGCCTATAACTTCAGTGGGACAGATGAAGTTGAGTTCCTCAGTTACACACACACACACGCGCACACACACACACACACACACACACACTGACCAGAAACACACTCACCCTCAGTGGTGCAGATGAAGTTGAGTTTCTCACACACACACACACACACACACACACACACACACACACACACACACACACACACACTGACCAGAAACACACTCACCCTCAGTGGTGCAGATGAAGTTGAGTTTCTCAGTTACACACACACACCACACACACACACACGCATACACACACACAATGTCCACTGACCGGAAAGACACTCACCCTCAATGGCACAGATGAAGTTGAGTTTCTCAGTCTCTTTCACACTGCTGACCCACTGCCCCCCGTTCTCTCCAGCCTCCATTGCCCCCACTCCCTGGCAGCCCTGCACCGGCTCTTGCCCTGGGGCCCAGTTATCGTAGCGGATGGTCTCTCCATAGACCCAAGACCAGCCCACACCGCAGGCATGATGCAGGCCCAGCCACACGTAAGGAGTGGAGGCAGTTTTAACCAGGTCCATCACCCACTGCTGGGTCTCCTCAGAGCGCACAGACACCAGGTCCATATTGAGGTTTTGGCAGTACTCCAGCGCGTCATTCCAGGTCTTTTTCTCACGGATCAGAACCAGCTTGTCTGGAAGAAGAATGGAGAATGATACTGATTTTATGTTCAGGCAGAGACTAAAACTGAAACAAGTGTTTGCTTGTCCTTAGCTTTCAGTTAGCACTAGCTACTGGGTACTGTACATCTCAATACAAAATCCCTCCATCCTCCTTTCCTTATTTCCATCCTTTCCTCTCCCCTTCTCTTGTGAAGGAAACAAAGAAGGAATTACACGTATGGGAGGATGGAACAATCAGAGGACAGACAGATATAATATATAAGAAATCTGTTCTCATTGCATGTAATACATTGCTATTATGAGACATCCATTACTGATAACACAGAATCAATTATCTCTCAGTAAAGATTGTGTTTTTCATGACCGCCTCACAGAATATTATTCCTAAGGTGGCTATCAGACCAAAGATCCGTGATGACTAGACAGGCTGCAATGTTCTAAAAAACACCAACATGTGATTTGTTAAATGTTTTATGACGTCTTACAACAGATGAATGCTTCACACCAACTCCTCTCTAAAACAGTCTCGCCTCGTCAAAGATTTGAATTGGTCTTTACTTAACATCAGTTTTATCACTAGGCTATTCTTCCCCTCCCCCACCCTCATAGCAAACTCACCTTTATAGCAGATGAAGTTCCTTGTGTGATGACAGCCTACATCATTCCACAGACCATCCTGTATAATCTCAGTGCAGATCACTCCTTTACCATTGGGTTCTCCATTCCCCCAGTGGCGGAATGAGGAACTGCTGCCATCTGACCACTCCCAGGCATCTCTGAACAGGCCAATCCAGACATCTACACCTCCACTAACTGCATTTATCTGGTCATTCTCTGTCTGATTCCTCACACTGGCCAGGTCTGTGTGTTTCTCTCTGCAGTATCTCTGAGCATCTGTCCAGGTCTTCCCCTCATTAACCAGCACATAGGGATGAGTGGAGTTTCCCCCTGTGGGAATGCAGGTGTCATGATTAACTGAGCATCAGCACAGCTTTACAGTATAGACTAATGTGAGTGTAAGAGACTGTGTACTTTAGTTCAGATAAACTAATGTCAATCTACTTGCAGTCAACAGACAGAAGAATTACACAGTTTGAATGCATGTATTGCAATGCTGAGGCATGGCTTCTCACCATCATAGCAGATGAAGCTGATTTTATGATTGGAAGATAAATCAAACCACTCTCCATTTTTCAAGCTCACATAGATTTCATTTTTTCTTCCACCTGGTTCACTTTGACCCCAATTCCGGAACTTTGCTCCATTCTCTCCATAGAACTCCCTGTCAGCCAGAGACCACTGCCACTTCCCCTGCTTCAGCCCAATCCAAACACTTCCAGCACCTGCTTCCTGGATCAGACTCTTCACCTTCTCCACCTCTACATCATTGTCTATGGTGGCGAGGTCAGTGAACTTCTCTCTGCAGTACTGCTGAGCTTCTGTCCAGGTCTTCTGTTCCTTCACCACATGGAACTGACGTGGCACAGAGGAGGAGAGACTGCACACACCTGAGAGGAGAGAGGAAAACACACAGACCATAAACACACACACACACACACACACACACACACACACACACACACAGCGGTTTCAGAAAAGGTGATGCTTAGTTAATATATTCGAAAAGTTATTCTAATAAACACACATACTCACACAGAGACCGACCTAAGAAAAATAGTGTGCTTACGAGAAGCAGATTCATCATGTCTGGATGCCTAAAGATGATGTGTTTAAGATTCCAAAAAAAAGGACACAAAAGATGCATAATTATGCTGGTCATCATTTATCTAAAGAAGAAGCATTCTAGAAATGCTGTCAATAATTAAATACAGTGTGAAAATGACAAGAAATGCGTCAACTGTAACAGATGGAGTGCTAATTGTATTTAAAGTTTTGAAAATGAGGCTGAATGTCAGACAAGAGCTTGGTAGCGATTGGGGATAAAACTGTAATAGGAGACCGGTAAACATATAAAAAAGTAGATAAAAAAAACATAACACATTGTGTGAAAAAATATAATTTCTGACATGTTAGTTTGATCAAGGTGAATGTACATGGTCTTACCTGTCTGTCAGTCCTATGACAGAATCAGCTGCCTGCATTTATTCCCTTTACTTGCCCTGAGTTTGGATATGCAAAAAAGCGCACCAACATGTATATTTATACACAAACATGCTCACACATACCAATAATCATTTACTGAGTAGCTTGCCCAACACTGTACACATCATATAAAAAAAACAGATTAAAACATAACATATTGTGTGAAAAAATAATTATTTCTCATTTGTTAGTTTGATCAAGTTGAATGTACATGGTCTTACCTGTCTGTCAGCTCTTTAGATGCTCCTCTGCTGTCTCAGAGTGAGATGACCACTCCTATGACAGGATCAGGTGTCGGCTGCCAGCATTTATTCACTTTACTTGCCCTGAGGTTGGATATGCAAAAAAGGCCACACCAACATGTATATTGATACACAAACATTCTCACACATACCAATAGTCAGTCACACACACACACATACACACACACACACACACGCACACATATACACTAGACATTATTGCGCTTGACTTATTACACGTGCCTCACACTCACCCATTGACACACCAGTGGCGGAGGCTGCCTACCTGCTCATCAGGAGCAATTTGGGGTTAAACATCTTGTGTAAGTTAATGTCAGTCAATGACTCTTCATTGGGGTCAGGTGGAGTTGGGCTCGAACCCGCAACCCCCGGAACAGCACCTCTGCCACCTACGACACCACCGCCCAAAAAAGACAAATATGAATGCTCAGTTTGTTATCTATTAATGCAAGGGACGTCTGCGTGTGTGTGTGTGTGTGTGTGTGTGTGTGTGTGTGTGTGTGTGTGTGTGTGTGTGTGTGTGTGTGTGTGTGTGTGTGTGTGTGTGTGTGTGTGTGTGTGTGTGTGTGTGTGTGTGTGCGTGCGTGCGTGCGTGCGTGCGTGCGTGCGTGCGTGCGTGCGTGCGTGCGTGCGTGCGTGCGTGCGTGCGTGCGTGCGTGCGTGCGTGCGTGCGTGCGTGCGTGCGTGCGTGCGTGCGTGCGTGCGTGCGTGCGTGCGTGCGTGCGTGCGTGCGTGTGTGTGTAACCCTGCAACCATTTGATATGTGTCTTGCTAATGACAGAAGTAAGTGCAGCACCACGTTTGGTGTTCAGATTATTATTTTTTCTTTTCAACATATGCGGTGCCCAAGTAACACAGGCCTGGATCTGTCTCATTTAGATCTTACTCATTTACATTCCCCAACACTACCTTCTCATCTCCCGCTTGTGGTGCTTGTTTTGTTATTCAAATACGTTCGGAGGAAATGTTGCGACAATGAGAGCATGCAGGTCCTTGTTCTGAGGTGGACTGAGACCACAATGACGTCTCTGCACTTGTAGGTTACACGCAGACAAGCCTTAAGGCCCAAGACAGGAAACATCATTCATTTTTCAAGTACAAATTTAAAGACTTTTAAGACCTTTTCAAGACCTCTAAATGGAAAAATTAAGACTGTGCCACGACAAAGAAAATTAAAAATACGACAACTGAAAACTGTTTTGTGCAATAGGTTTCTTTTTTACTAATTTAACTTCTTAGAACCTAAGAATGCACAAAATTGGTGAACAACAGGGTGCATCAATAGCAGCTGTTAGATATGCAAAAAGCTGAAGCAAAGTCATGCGTTTTGGGCCTACAGAACTACTGTAGCAGCAAGCAAGCAGTGTTTACTGGAGAAAACATTATGAATCATTTCAAAAATGAATACAATAAACGGCAAGGAGAACCAGCTGAACAACCTTAGTCTGTATTATCAGACATTAATTAATTCACTTTGGGAAATTAATTTCAGGGAGGTGTTGTCCCATCACCCACCCGACCCACCCACAAGACTTTTTTTCTGATGGAAACACAGAAATTACACCCATTGAAAGTCGATGAGACACAGCTCCTCCTTCCTTCCTAATAGGCTACATAACTGAGCAATGCTGAATATGCAGCTGTATCTTTTTAGTACAGAATTCTTTAGGCTATTTATGATTTTGTGACAACAGTGTAACCTGCCACTGATTGTGTTTGGAGAAAAAAATATTTTATTTCAGTGAATGAGTTGTGTCCAGTTGACGTGATTTAAGTGCTCCAATAATTTAGTCTACAATAATGTGCTCCCACCACAGATTTCAGTTTTAAAAATTGTGTTCATTTCACAGGTTTCAATGAGATTGAAAACTTGAAAACTTATTTCTGCAAATTATAGGTTTATATTATAATGTGTGATGATCTAGCAAGTTAAGCCTTTAACACTAGATAAAGACATTCCTTGCGTAAATACAGGCGATCTTTACACTGAAATTAAACCCTCTCTTTCTCTAGCAAGTACGTTACCAATGATACCAATGGATAGATCTGGTTATTTAGTTTAATTTGATACCAAATACCTCGATTGTAAGAGGTATCATGCCCATATAAAGCTTCCGAAAGACAATGAAGCAAAACCAGAGATATGTTTTGCGGCACTAACGCGCGCAAAGGATTAATTAATTGGCGCGTCTGAAGAATGTTTAACTTATTTTCGGCTCGAAAAAATTACCGAGGTCCGGACCTCAGGGTCCTCTATTGTAGCTACGGCCATGGGTAAAATGGACACTCTTTTTCTGCCATTACGATCCTGTTGACGTTAACGTAGGCTACTGACTGAACTGAAGTTTGCCTCGACTCATCAAACAGAGTTAAAAGCCCGCCCGTAAAGAAAGCTGATTGGTTTACTCAGCAAGTAAGCCAATCAGGACGCTCTTTGTCTTGCATGTGTAGCGCCCCCTAGGTTCACCTCCCTAATAACGGAGTGCGCTCCCGAGTTCTTTGTATAAAACTACTAACTGTATCCTATGGTTAATTAATGCACTAATTCACTGTTACCATTTACCACTAAATCAATACCTTCAATAGCAATTCACTAATAACTTTAAGCTAAATGTCAATATCAAACAGTCAATAACCACAGAAAGTAATTACCAAAATAGCAATTATTTACTGAATAGAAAAGTATTTAAAATAAAAAGGATTCACTTTCAAGTGAAATGACTCAAATGTACATTACCCACACTTCAATAATAACACAAAATACACTTCTTTTCAAAGCTAATGGGCCCAAATAAAAATATACCTAGCCGGCAATAAACCCAGATAGCAAATTCCCCAAAACACAGTTCTCCCCGTTGCAGGCCTGATTCGCTGCTTGGGTGCGGTGTAGCCTTAAACAAATGGCTCCTTCACCACAAGGGCAAAAATAAACAAAAGGTACCTTTACTGACTCGTCAGCCACACGCGTGATCAGCAGGCAGACACATGTAGATCCAGTCAACGTTTTCAGTCCACTCTCCGGCACCACGGCTTGGCTCCGGCGATGTCCTCGCACACATATGCACTCTCCGTCGTCTCACAGTTCGAATGAGCCTCACTGGTTCAGCTGGCAGGTCGCTAGCTTCTAGCAAAGTCCATTGAAAAGTTACCGTGCAGGCAACTCACGTGCGACACGAAGTTTCACTTTGCCTCGAGTTAAATTGTCCATTTAACAAGCACAAACTATCATCATTTAAGCTACTATTAGTCTTCTTACTGAATACTTTCACTTAGCTGATAATAGACGTCGAATTCATCTTCCATGAATCAGATTTAGCTACTAAACACTTAGCAAACATCAAGCGTGACTTGTTCCAACATGTCCATCTCTCATCTGCTCACGTTCATCTCTCGTGAATTCTAGCAATTCACTTCCTTTTCCTTTGACCTTGCTTGTGATTGGCTTAACAGTAAAAGATACAGAAAATAAATATATTCAAAACATTAATACAGGCTTCTTAACCTACATTTCTCAGGTATAATTAAAGCATTGTAGCAAACATTCACCACAGTAAATTCTTAACATTATACATTACTTTTTAAAGTAAAACATCTTGTTACCCAAAATGCATTTTCCACTTAGACAGGAAACAAACCCAAAATGACCTCATTGCTGGCCAATGAATTTTAACCCTTTCTTAACTTCTTATACTATTTATCCTCATGGACTTAATTACCTTTTAAACTATTTATAACTATGAAACTATTTATCCAGATAGACTTTTAAATTCTTAATATTTATTTCCACTGGGTTACACCCTCCCCCGTTTGAATGTCTGTGTGTCCTCACCAGACACTAAACCTAACTAAGGAGTCTTACGGGTGTAAGCACTAAAAAGTCTAATGCTTTGCAATCTTAATGACTATACCCCTGTGCACAATGGTCAGAGGCTGATCTTTGGATCTACCAGGCTCATCGTAGGTGAGTCTAATAGTCGGCTTCACAGTTCTCTTGGGTCTCGGCTCAGACCTAGTCTTCGCATCATCTTTCTGGACATCATCTTCATCGTCGTGGTCAGACTCAGCTTCACTGATCTCTTCAGGCGCTTCATCTCCACTACACTCCTCATCCCTCACATCCTCATGGTCAGGTTCAGAGTCTTTATCCTCACGCTCAGATTCTTCATCCTCACGATTGGAGTCTTGGTTATTCTCTTCATCAGGTGCAGCTTCAGGTTCATGATCTTGATCTGTTTCAGGGTCATGCTCTACTGAAGTGTTGCAGTCCTCTACTCCATGAGTTAAAGGTAAGTAATCTTCAACATCAACTGCTGGCCTGGCGGCTTTAGTCACTCTCTGCACAAACTCTCTCCAGGTGGTCGAGTCACGCTGAGGAACATAATAGCCCCAGTCAGAGGATGAATCAGACAACTCTTCCAACTCTTGAGTCTCTGGTATCAGATCCTTGGATCGCGTGTTTGCTCTGGTTCTTGGCTTAACAGGTGGATCTTCAACCTGTTTGGCTGTCGGCATCCTCACAAGCTGTCCAATCGGTAGAAGATGGTCCCTATGGATGGTCTTTGTTCCTGGACTTCCATCCTCACGTTTGATCTTGAACACAGGCAGGTTGGGCATCTTTCCCACTATGACATAGGGATTTTGATTCCACTTGCTCTCCAGCTTGTGCTTGCCTCTCAGTCCTAAGTTCCTGAGCAAAACTCTGTCGCCAATCTCCAAAGACTGAAATGTTACTTTCTGGTCATACAACCTCTTGTTTCTCTGATGTCTTTTGTCTGCAGCTTCAGAAGCTAGCTTGAAGGCCTCTTTTAGGTCTTCTTTCAACTTAGACACATATCGGGTGTGGCACACATCCTCTATGCCATCTGGTGACGTTCCAAAACACAAGTCTACAGGAAGTCTCGCCTCTCTGCCGAACATTAGGTGGTAGGGCGAATACCCTGTAGCATCACACTTCGTACTATTGTACGCGTGGACCAGGTAAGGTATGTGTTGACTCCAACTTCGCTTTTTCTCTCTTCCTAAGGTACTTAGCATGGAGATAAGAGTTCGATTGAATCGTTCCGGCTGCGGGTCTCCTTGTGGATGATACGGAGTCGTCCGTGACTTGCGTATACCCATCAAAGTCAACAGCTCTCGAATCAAGCGGCTCTCGAAATCTCTTCCTTGATCAGAATGGATTCTGGAAGGCAATCCATAATGTACAAAGTATTTCTCCATCAGGACCTTTGCCACAACATGAGCTTTCTGGCTTTTTGTTGGGAAAGCCTGCGCGTATCTTGTAAAATGATCTGTGACTACTAAAACATTGCTAATGCCTCTAGAGTCAGGCTCCATGGAAAGGAAGTCCATGCACACTAGGTCCATAGGCCCTTGGCTTCGAATCTGGTGCAATGGAGCTGCTCTCTGGACAGGCGTCTTGTGTGCAACGCACTCTCCACAATTTCGGATGTACTCTTCCACGTCTCCGGACATTCTAGGCCAAAAGAAACGACTTCGGAGCAGGTCAAGGGTCCTCTCTTGTCCAAGGTGTCCTAAGTCATCATGCATGGCTTGCATAACCATCTCTCGGAACTCCCTCGGTAAGACGAGTTGACCGACCACTTCTCCAGAGGATCGTTTACTATACCGGTACAACAGCCCATCTTTCATGGATAGCTTCCCAGCTTCTCTTTTCAGTCTCGTCAGCTCTTGATTGATGTTCCCATTTTCCGGCCAACGTCCATGCTTTAGGGCTTGGATGGCTGGTCCAATGGCCTCATCGTCTTCCTGAGCTTTCTTTAGATTCTGTTTAGACATGAGTTCCAATGACTTCAATTCCATGTGCGATGGAAAGGCATACATGTCAGGGACACAGTAAGGAGATGCACCGAGCTGAGCAACATACGCTGGTGAGCTGTTAGGCAACGCTGAAGCACAGACTCTCTGGCAGATCGTCTTCACTCCAGACTGTGGTATGGTTACCCAGGCATCTTCTTCCTCTTTCTCTGGCATGATTCGTGACAACAGGTCGGCATCAATATTCTGTCGGCCTGGACGGTACTGGACATCAAACTCGTACGTCGATAAGGCAGCAAGCCAGCGATGCCCCACCGCGTTGAGCTTGGCTGAAGACAGCACGTACGTAAGTGGATTATTATCCGTGCGTACGGTGAATCTGGCCCCATACAAGTACTCATGAAACTTGTCAACCACCGCCCATTTGAGTGACAAGAATTCAAGCTGGTGTATAGGGTAGTTTCTTTCCGATGAGCTTAGCTTTCGACTCGCAAAAGCGACTGGTCTCAAGCCCTCAGGGTGCTCTTGGTATAATACAGCTCCTAGACCCCTCAGGCTTGCGTCGACATGCAGAATGTACGGCTTTTGAGGATTGGCAAACGCCAGGACAGGTGCATGCGTCAAACAGTGGATTATCTTATGAAATGCATCCGTACAGGACTCATCCCATCGTTCTCCAAAGGGTTCTGACTCTTTGAGATAGACTTTCTTCACATCAGGAGCTTGTTTCTTACTCTTCTGAGTAGGAGCATAGCCCTTGGTGAGCTCAGTCAACGGCCTGACAATCGCTGAATAGTTCTGAATGAATCTTCGGTAATAGCCGCAGAATCCAAGAAAGGATTGCAGCGTCTTCAGGTTTGTCGGCCTCGGCCATGAAGCGACAGCCTCAATTTTGTCTGGATCTGGGGCGACACCTTCTGCAGACACTATGTGCCCCAGGTACTTGACCCTAGGCAAACAGATCTGACACTTGTCCACAGAAAGTTTCAACCCGACCTCCCCAAGACGATCTAGGACCTTGAGCAGTCTTTCCTCGTGTTCTTCAAGAGTTTTTCCAAATACAATCAGGTCGTCAAGGTACACTAGCACTTGTAAGAGGTTCATATCTCCAACAGCCTTCTCCATTAACCTCTGAAAGGTCGCGGGAGCGCCAGTTATGCCTTGTGGCATTCGTTCAAACTGAAAGAATCCGAGTGGGCAAATAAATGCCGTTTTCTCTTTGTCTTCTTCAGACATGGCAATCTGGTAGTAACCAGAACGCAAGTCCAGAACAGAAAACCACTGACTTCCTGTCAGGGCATTCAGTGCGTCTTCAATGCATGGTGTCGTATACTGGTCAGGTATAGTTCGGCTATTTAACAGTCTGTAGTCTATGCACATCCTAATAGATCCATTTTTCTTTCTAACGACCACTATTGGAGATGCATAGGGGCTTCTCGACTCAGTAATGATCCCAGCCTGCAGCAATTCTTGCAAATGCTTTCTGACGTCTTCAATATCGGCAGGAGCTAGTCGGCGTGACCGCTCACGAAAAGGCCTCGGATCAGAGAGTCGGATTCTGTGCTCAACGCCTCTCGCTAATCGCACGTCCCACTCGTGCATAGAGAACACATGAGACTTCTGAGCTAGTTTTTGTCTTAGACGGTTCTTCCACTGTTCAGAGAGTGGCGTGTCTCCAAAGTTGATCAGGCTTGCATCAAACTCAGCAGAAGTAGTCTCTTTAGGTGGAATAGTCGTAACTGAATCAACGGGATACACACATCCAATCACTGTTCCCACAGGTATGGAAGTTTCTCGCGTGTCTTCATTCTTGACTAACACTCTAAAGCTGTTTACATCCAAAGCACCACTGGGCAGAACCATGGGATGGAGGAATACACCAGCAGGTAAGGCAGTTTTCGGTGACGTATCAATCATCAGTATCTCTTTTTCAACAGGTTTCATTAACTCAACCTTGCACACAACCTGGGTGGCACCATCGGGTGGTATGTTCAAAGGACCTGGGCCCAACCATCGGACACGACCAACCTCGTCTTCAGGAACAGGGACATCAACATTCTTGAGTGCTGGTTCATCTTTCTTCACACAAACACGAAGGCCTAGCGTTCGCTCGATATCCACACCATTGTCTTGACACTGCTTCACCAAGCGTCTGACATGGTTAGCATTGGTGCCTATAATGACCGATGTCGGATCTTCAGCTCTGGGACTAGGGCATATGAGAGCCAGGACAGTCACAGTCTGACTGCTTCCTAACACCTCAGCTGGATACTCGATGTCCACGACCACATATCCACGATATGGATAGCTAACACCAGTTTCACTCAGACCCCAGAGTGACAGACCAGACACAGGCTGAATGGGGACATCAGACAAGTGTTTCAGGTACCAGGGCTCAAAAATGATCGTCACCTGCGAGCCACTATCCAACAAAGCAGTGCAGGGTTGCCCATTAATCTTCAATGGCACTAAACTGGGCGGACCAACCAAACCATCTGGAATGCAGGTGTTTTCTGGCACATCAGCAGCACTGGTCTTCACATCACTGTTCACTACAGTAGCTGTGGCAGCACTAGACGGTTGGTTGTTCTTTGACAGTTTCAAAGCTTGGATAAGTCTCTTGATAACTTTAGCTTGGTTTTCTTGGTTTTGGCACTTAACTGCAAAATGCCCATTCTCCCCACAGCGATAACAGAAATACTCATCAGAGCTTTTAGCTACCCTCTGTGGAGAGCTAGTAACTGGTTTTGACGTGTTTACAGCTGAAACAGTGGCTGGAGGTTCAGGCGCTTTCTGTGTGACCTTTTGTTGCAGGCGCTTGACCTCTTGCTTCAACACTGTTAGCTCACTGTCAGCACAGCGTTCACTTGACACTGTATTAGGGGGAGTTTTCTCAGTGCTAGCCAGCGTGACTGGTGCTGGGTTAGACACTGCAGCTGCAACTAAAGACTTGAGTTCTTTTATCTCAGATTTCAAGCTCTGTAGCTCAGACACTCTAACATCACTATCCTGCTTTACATATGCACTCTGCACAACAGGAGTTATCTTCTTTCTTGAAGCTTCATATTCCTCTTCCTCGCGTATCTCCTTTAACAGTTCGAGAAAGCTTGGCGGAATCAATTTTCTCTCTCTCAGACGAAGATTAACCAACATCAAATCAGAGGACACTGCACCACGCAATAACTGCTCTAGTCTGGCTTTGTCAGCACATGCAGGAGAGAGACCACCTCTCTGAATCACCTTGTTCAACGACTGGTCTAGACGTCTAAGGAAGTCAGAAAGCTTCTCACCGGTCTGTTGCTGCAACAAACGAAATGCAAAATACAAATCATCTCCTGACTCTGCAGTCCCAAAAGCATGCTCTAGTGCCTCTAAGCAATTTTCAGCTGTCAAATCAGGATCACTGACTCTTGCGGCTTTGATAATCTCCAGCGCCGGACCTCTAAGACTCTCCATCAGTCTTCGCCTTTTCTCTTTGGGGGAACAGTCGCACTCTTCCACCATGAGCTTTGCTTGTCCCAGCCAGTGGTCGAACTGTTCTTCTCCCGCTGGGGTAGGCAACGACCCAGAGAAAAATCGTAGGCGGCGATAACTGTTGTCACTCGAAGGCTTTGACGACTTATGAAGAAAATCACTCATCGCCTGCAGGATTGAATCGGTCGAGCTCGCAGCAGCCTCTTCAGCAGGAAACAGGGTACGCAGATCATCTACCGTCTTACCTTCAGCTTGCAGCAGTCCAGCTAACTTCTGATTAAAATCTTGGGCATCAGCATATGGAGCTGTATCGGTTATGACCACAGACCATGGGCCTCCACCATCGATAGGAGAAACTTGGGAAGGAACTCTATCTCTTCTTACAGCTTCTTTACATTCACACAGGACAAGGTAGCTGTTATGCCGCGCACTGAAAGTTCGGCCTCTGACGCGCACACGTCCTAGACTCTTCACTGTCTGCATCGTCTCTTCAATCGCACTGATGTCAACTTCATCGGGAACAAGCAACATGACGGCATGATCCTCAGATACAGCCTCGCCACGGCACCAACCCTTTAACTCTGTTATTAACTCTGAGTGGCTATTAGAATTCTCCATCTTTACTTAGCAGTGAACTCTAATCAATAGGAACTACTTTCAATTAACAATTAGCAAAAAAAATGCTAAAAATAGCAAAAAATCTCTTAATACTAAGTTATTACTATGTAATTACACTACTCAATTAGCATAATTAGCCACACTAATTAACAGGATCCCGGACGAGCCCCCACTTTATGTAGCGCCCCCTAGGTTCACCTCCCTAATAACGGAGTGCGCTCCCGAGTTCTTTGTATAAAACTACTAACTGTATCCTATGGTTAATTAATGCACTAATTCACTGTTACCATTTACCACTAAACCATTACCTTCAATAGCAATTCACTCATAACTTTAAGCTAAATGTCAATATCAAACAGTCAATAACCACAAAAAGTAATTACCAAAATAGCAATTATTTACTGAATAGAAAAGTATTTAAAATAAAAAGGATTCACTTTCAAGTGAAATACTCAATTGTACATTACCCACACTTCAATAATCAATAATAACACAAATACACTTTTCAAAGCTAATGGGCCCAAATAAAAATATACCTAGCCGGCAATAAACCCAGATAGCAAATTCCCCAAAACACAGTTCTCCCCGTTGCAGGCCTGATTCGCTGCTTGGGTGCGGTGTAGCCTTAAACAAATGGCTCCTTCACCACAAGGGCAAAAAATAAACAACGGTACCTTTACTGACTTGTCAGCCACACGCGTGATCAGCAGGCAGACACATGTAGATCCAGTCAACGCTATCAGTCCACTCTCCGGCAACACGGCTTGGCTCCGGCGATGTCCTCGCACACATATGCACTCTCCGTCGTCTCACAGTTCGAATGAGCCTCACTGGTTCAGCTGGCAGGTCGCTAGCTTCTAGCAAAGTCCATTGAAAAGTTACCGTGCAGGCAACTCACGTGCGACACGAAGTTTCACTTTGCCTCGAGTTAAATTGTCCATTTAACAAGCACAAACTATCATCATTTAAGCTACTATTAGTCTTCTTACTGAATACTTTCACTTAGCTGATAATAGACGTCGAATTCATCTTCCATGAATCAGATTTAGCTACTAAACACTTAGCAAACATCAAGCGTGACTTGTTCCAACATGTCCATCTCTCATCTGCTCACGTTCATCTCTCGTGAATTCTAGCAATTCACTTCCTTTTCCTTTGACCTTGCTTGTGATTGGCTTAACAGTAAAAGATACAGAAAATAAATATATTCAAAACATTAATACAGGCTTCTTAACCTACATTTCTCAGGTATAATTAAAGCATTGTAGCAAACATTTACCACAGTAAATTCTCAACATTATACATTACTTTTTAAAGTAAAACATCTTGTTACCCAAAATGCATTTTCCACTTAGACAGGAAACAAACCCAAAATGACCTCATTGCTGGCCAATGAATTTTAACCCTTTCTTAACTTCTTATACTATTTATTCTCATGAACTTAATCACCTTTTAAACTATTTTAACTATGACACTATTTATTCAGGTAGACTTTTAAATTCTTAAATATTTATTTCCACTGGGTTACACATGCACCCGACATGCTCTAGACGAGCAGGCACACACACACACACACACACACCCCGTTCCGTCAGGCACCGTCTCTCTCTCTACCCCTCTCGCTCACTCTCTATGCGTGCATATTAAGATGCGCGATGTAGAGGTAAATGTTTCACGTGCATGATCTGGCTTGCTAGCTCTAGATTCCGGGAGATATTATTCAATTCACTGCCCCCAAAAGGTACGATGGTCACTTTTTAAATTACGGTTAAAAATAACCGTATGGAGGTTTCATTCGTTTGGTCAAATAAATTTAATATCTTCTTCTGGAAAATTCCAGTCATTCCGAGCAATTTAAGACATTTTTAGGCCTTAAAAAACAATTATTGTATTTAAGACTTTTTAAGACTTTTTAAGGACCCGCGGGGACCATGTAACGTAGAGGGTACTGTTGTCTGATCCATAAAAATAAACAAGCGCCATTGAAGCTGTATTTGACAACTCTTTTAAAGTCAAACTTCGTCGAATTGTCACATTATTCTGGAAGTATCGGAAAGGCTATTTCGGGAAAAAACCCTGAATCCTCTACCTCCATCTCCATTAAGTCAGGACAGAGACCTATATGCTGTCTTTGGTGCAATGTTTCCTCCTAATGTGTTTGAATAACAAAACCACAGTCACCACAAGCGTGAGATGAGAAGGTAACATTGGGGGATGTAAATGAGTCAGAGAGGGATATTGTTCTCAAGCTGATTAAGAGATACAGTATGAAACATTTAAATGATCTGGGCCTAGTTCCTCGATAATGGTGCATCATCTTCTCACGCAAGTTCTTCAGAATGCTAGTTTGGCTTCCTTGTGTGTGTGTTCCAAACATGGTTGTATAGCGTTAATGTATTGATCATTCCTAAATCTGTGAGCATCTGTGAGCATGTCCTTAAACAACACTGGATTCAGGCAATGGTCAGAAGATCTTGAGATGTTTTTAATAAATATTATGCCTTGACTAGCTTGACAAACCAGACTATAACATAAAATGTGTAGTCTGGCCATGATGGATAGAGCCTATGGATGGAATCTTCCAAACTGTCTCTGCATACAATAGGATAGAGCTAGGACCAGACACATAGAAAGCGCTGTGACAGCTTATGAGGTCCACTCTGGGTCAGATCTGTTCTGTTAGGCAAAAGTGCAGAGGTGATGTCTGAGAAAGGTGGGTAGAGTGGGGGGGTGGTCACAGCACAGGACAGCTTCATGTCCATCCATTTCCAATTATACATGTCAGTGATGAGGGGGTTTCCTGGTGTCTGTTTCCCAAAAGCATAGTTGCTAACTTAGGCCGCGATCACACCGGGGCGGATTTTTCAGCTGGAGGCGGATTTTTTCTGTTGTTTCTTAATGGCAGGGAGCGTATTCCGCGCTGATTTTCCGCTGAGCGTGGAACGCGGATTTTCCGCCGGTCCGCTGCAGGCGGACAGAATAGAAAAAAATTCAACTCAGTGCGGAAAATCCGCGGACATGTCACTCGAGATTCATGTCATTCTCGACACAGAAAACGCAATATATTCAAAACCTTCGTCATTAACAAACGTTTTTATGACATATCTAGTGAGATTTATATCTTCACTTTCGGAATCTTTGTTCATTCAATCAATAGAAACTTTAGTTACTCAGTTTGCTTAGCGAAATGAGGGCTATGCTAAGCGGAGTGAACCTGTGGTTGTCTTAGCAACGGCAAACAAAATCCGCTCCTGACAAAAATCAGCTCCTTGTTTTTTCAACTTTCGTCTGCACAACCTTGCGGATTACACGCGGAAATTCCGCCCTGGTGTGATCGCGGCCTTAGTTGAAACTTGGTTAGTTGGCAATGGGAAATTGCACTAAGTTGCTTTTGGGAAAAAGACAGCAGGATGATTTTTCCTATTTTGGGCTTCCAGGTTTCTGTGTGTGTGACCCACGAATGTCCAGAGACGTCATTGTGGTTTTCAGCCAACTTTTCCTCCAAATGTGTTTGAATAACAAAACAGTCACCACAAGCGTGAGATGAGAAGGTACCTTCGGAGAATGTAAATGAGTCAGAGTGGGTTATTGTTCTCAAACTGATTTAAAGATATGAAACATTTAAATGATCTGGGCCTGGTTTCTCAAGAATGCTAGTTTGGTTTTAATGTCATCCCAAATATGGTTGTATAGTGTTCAGTGTTGGGTAAGTTACTTCAGAAATGTAATGCGTTACAAGTTACCCCTTCGATAAAGTAATTGTAGTGTAACTATTTTGATTACTTTAATAAAGTAATGTAACTAATTACATTTGATTACTTTTTGATTACATTTCTACATTTTTGAAAAAAAGAAAAAAACAATTGTCAAGCAATTTTGAGTTTTTGAATCCTGGAAATGTTAACTGACATTGCCAAAATCCTTTTTTACTCCCACAACAGTGTCAGAGTTCACTACGAGCAAATAGTTAAAATACTTGGTGAACATCACTGAGTAAGCAGGTGTTTGTTTGTCTGAGATTGCTTGTAGTGCGTCTGCACCTGATCAATAGAGCTCATTTTTATATCCAGAAATGGGCCACAGGCCTATGTTGTAGTTTCTGTCTGACAGTCAGGCCTCCTTGCTACCGAAACTTAGACTGCTGTAGATCCAGTAACAAGTGAGTGGTGTTGCCAACATGATGGTAGACAAATTTATATTACAATAGTGTCTTTTAGCTGTAGTAGTGACATTTAGTTGTAAATAGAGGATGTTGTACGTACATGAAACACACATAGCCGATGTTTCTGCAGATGATATTGGGATCATGCAGCTGAAATTGTAATTCTGAATATTTCTTGTAACTGAGATTTAATTACACCTTTTTTTCAAAGTAACTGTAACTGATTACTGTTACTTTTATTTTTTAATTAAATTACGTAATTTCGTTACATGTAACTTGTTACTCCCCAACACTGATAGTGTTAATATAATATTGATCACTTGAGATGCAGTTAATAAACTTTCTATGTGTAACGGATGTTAATGTAGCAGGCAGAACTTCTCTAATTGTTGTTTCTAGTACCTCCTCCCCCTTGTTAGCCTGTCAATTATTCAATCAGGCTGCCTGTGTGTGTGTGTGTGTGTGTGTGTGTGTGTGTGTGTGTGTGATATTTAAAGAACTACATTGTAGCATTATAACTCTCTTGCTTGGACCTGGCATATCTTCCCTCCCTGACATGGAAAAAAAGTTCAGGCTCAGGATTTATTTATTTATTTATTTATTTATTTTCACTATCAGCCCTTTATTATGTGAATGAACCCTGTGAGCTATAAAGCTTTTTATGTTGTGCTAAAAAGGCAGATTTCTCTTGCAGACTACACCACCCCAGAATCAAAGGGGATCATGGGACCACCCACTTAACTCAATAGGCCATACAGATTTGTGATACTTAAAGGAAACATCCGGCGTGAATCAACACATAGTCCTACTGTTTTATAGTACAGAGCACTCTTGATAGCCACCTCAATCACTGGATTTCATGCAAGGCAGACTGAGATAGTGAAACGGCAGCTAACGGTAATAGAATGGGGCATTTCAAAACGAAAGCAAATCAATTAGGTTTCGTTTTTGACATGCCTCATTCAGTCAGTGTTAGCTGGCGTTATGCAAACTCGGTCTACGATGCACAAAATTCGATAATTGAGGTGGCTTTCAGTAGCGCTTAGCAGTATAAAACAGCAGGGCTATGTGTTGATTAACTCAGATTATACCTTTAAGGAAAGGCAGAGACGTGCATGAATAAACAATAATTTATTGACATACACACATGCGCTAAGCAAAGGATAACTGTTCGCTAGACCAACAGATAAAACAGACAGTTGAAGAGCAGGCCTGGTCCTACGGGGTAAATGATAAGCAACCCAATAGCACAAATTGAAGTTACATAGAAGTTGAAGTTACACTACACAATAAAAGCCATAAGGCCCAAACAATCCCCCCAAAGTTCCCAGCCTGGCCAACTGACTGACAAACGATGGCCAGCTTAGTTAACACACACACACACACACACACACACACACACACACACACACACACACACACACACACACACACACACAAGTACTAATGCAGCTTAGGGCACTGACATACCCAAGCACCAAACAGCAGTGCCCATCCTGCTTCACAGTCACACCAGCATCCAGGGGCAGAACAGGATGGAGAACATGGTTACTGCTCTCAAACAACCAGACTGAGCATTGGACCAAACAATCCTGGCAATTCGGATGGTGGATTGACTACAGCCAAACAAAAGCCATGGTGCAACAGGAACCTTCATGACATGACAGATAAAATCTGCCACAACAGGCAGCCCAGCAATTAAATCCAGGGCAGGCCCTGGATCTTGGGAGAAGACAGGCCAGAGAAGCCAGCAGAGAGGCATTCAGTCACAACTAAAGTGGCACCAATCTGCCTACTGTAATAAAGTTTCTCTAATTGGACCAAACCAACTATCTGAAGGCAGCTGGGGGGGACAAAGGAACAGACCATTCTACTACACCTAGCTACAAGTCAGGGAGTTAGTGGTTTAGCCAAATATATGCTGTCATAGCAACAAGATACCGCCTTAGCATCATGAAGAGAAAAGTGGTGGTTGTGTGTGTGTGTGTGTGTGTGTGTGTGGTAGTCCTAGATGGGGCAAGAGATTTCTTGGCTGGAGTCAAGCCCTACTTGTGTCAGGAGTCTACCTGGAGCATTTTACACAGGAATTTGCATTTAATAAAATGTAATAAACATTTTATGTCCCCGAGTCGGGACATACCAGGATACTGCCGTTACTACTTCTGGATGGATGGCTATGATCAAAAGCCAGTCATTACCCGTCATCATCAAGCATGGCATCCAAAGATTTCGGGTTTTGTAACATTACCGTTTCCCAAGATTACTGCAACTTTTTTCCATGATCATAGGTAATGGCAACCCCTAAGTTCAGTAGCCTACTTGAGAGGCCCAACCAAAGATTTTGTGCCCATGTGTGCAATGCACTCCTCTGTGATGCTCTACTTTGTCTGATATATTTGCCTGTTCTTCTCTTTTTGACCCGTAAGTCTTCACTCTTTCACTTTTTTTCTCTCTCTCTCTCTCGTCTACCGTATCTCTCCTACATCAGGACCTATGCACATTCCTTATCTTGCAGTTCTTATCTTGTAGTTCTATAACTATGACTAGGATGCAGCAACAAGCTTGTGAAGACACAGATTGATGATAGCCCTTTCCCAAGATGGGGACCCATGGCTGACTGTAGTAGTCAGTGGAGCTGGAGCTCTCAGTTTTGGGGTTTTGTAGCACAGTGGTAAAAAAAAAAAAAAAAGCAAGAAACCACCACGGTTTTGTCAAGTCATTTTTATTAGGAATTAGCATTGTAGCCCATTTGTACATTTGACAGTTAAAAAGAGTGGTCATTCAAATCTTAAAAACTTCACAGGAGACATTCATCATATGCAAATAAACTTTACTTTCCAGTGCCCAGACATTGTATAGGAAAATATAGAACTTTTTGTGTGCCATAGGAAACTCAACGTAACTCAAATTCACATGATCACAAAACACACATTAACACCACATACAGTAAAACTCTATGAAACAATTGAACGATAAGTTTTCAGAAGAAGAAGATAGTAGATAGTAAATGAGAGTGTATAATTTAAAGAACTACTTTAATATAGTTGAATTACAGTTAATTTAAAAGTTACTTATGAAGAGATGAGTGGTGAGCATAACTGGGAGCTTGAAAAATCCAGTTTCTCCAGCCCAGATCTCAACTGGGAAAGATCCAGTCCTATTCATCTGTAACACACACACACACACACACACACACACACACACACACACACACACACACACACACATTTAGCCAGAGTTAAAACCACACTAAATAGCATACTTACAAGTATTTAATTACCTTCACTAAAGATTCTGTCCTGATCTAGGACTAGGCAAATCTGTTCTCTGAGGCCAGCTTCCAACGTGAAACTACATATACATACACACACACATAGCCTATAGCTTCAGTGGAGCAGATGATGTTGAGTTTCTCCGTTACACACACACACACACACACACACACACACACACACACACACACACACACACACACACATACACATACACAGACACACACACCAACCACACACACACTGACCAGAAACATACTCACCCTCAATGGCGCAGATAAAGTTGTGCTTGTCATTCTCTTTCACATGGCTGACCCACTGCCCCCCGTCTCCTCCAGACTTCACTGCCCCCACTCCCTGGCAGCACCTGCCCTTGCCCTGGGGCCCAGTTATCATAGCAGACGGTCTCTCCCCAGACCCAGAACCAGCCCACACCACAGGCTTGACGCAGGCCCAGCCACACGTGAGGAGTGGAGGCAGTTTTAACCAGCTCTGTCACCCACTACTGGGTCTCCCTATTGCGCACAGACACCAGGTCCATATTGAGGTTTTGGCAGTGCTCTAGCGCCTCATTCCAGGTCTTATTCTTACGGATCAGAACCAGCTTGTCTGGAAGAAGAATGGAGAATGATACTGATTTTATGTTCAGGGAGACTAAAACTGAAACAAGTGTTTCCTTGTCCTTAGCTTTCAGTTAGCACTAGCTACTGGGTACTGTACATCTCAATACAAAATTCCTCCATCCTCCTTTTCTTACTCCCATCCTTTCCTCTGTCCTCTCCCCTTCTCTTGTGAAGGAAACAAAGAAGGGATTACAGTATGGGAGGATGGAGCAATCAAGGATAGACAGATATAATATATAAGAAATCTGTTCTCATTACATGTAATACATTACTATTATGAGAAGTCCATTACTGACTGTACTAACACAGAATAATTATCTCTTAATAAAAGTTGTGTTTTTCATGACTGCCTCACAGAAAATTATTCCTTAAGGTGGCTATCAGACCAAAGATCCCTGATGACTAGACAGGGTGCAATGTTCTAAAAAACACCAACATGTGATTTGTTAATGTTTTATGACGTCTTGCAACAGACGAATGCTACACACCAACTCCTCTCTAAAACAGTCTTGTCTCGTCACGGATTTGAATTGGCCTTTACTTAACTTCAGATTTACCACTAGGCTATTCCTCCCCTCCCCCACCCTCATAGCAAACTCACCTTCATAGCAGATGAAGTTCCTATTTTCATGACAGTACACATCATTCCATTGACCCTCCTGTTTAATCTCAGTGCAGACCACTCCTTTATTATTAGGTTCTCCAATTCCCCAGTGGCGGAATGAGGAACTGCTGCCATCTGACCACTCCCAGGAATCTCTGAACAGGCCAATCCAAACATCTGTATTTCCACCAACTTCATTTATCTGGTCATTCTCTGTCTGATTCCTCACACTGGCCAGGTCTGTGTGTGTCTCTCTGCAGTATCTCTGAGCATCTGTCCAGGTCCTCTCCTCATTAACCAGCACATAGGGATGAGTTGAGTTCTTTCCTGTGTGAATACAGGTGTCATGATTAAATGAGAATCAACACAGCTTCAGAGTATAGATGAATGTGAGTGTAAGAGACTGTACACTTCCTTTCAGCTGAACTATAGTCAGTCTGCATGAGGTTATAAAAACAGAAGTATTACACAGTTTGAATGCATGTGTTGCAATGCTGAGGCTTCTCACCATCATAGCAGATGAATTTGAATGGATTATTTCTATATACATCATGCCACTGTCCATTCATCATAGTGACATAGATTTCATTATTTCCTCCATCTGGCTGATTGTTACCCCAGTTCCGGAACTGTGCTTCATTCTCTCCATAGAACTCCCTGTCAGCCAGAGACCACTGCCACTCCCCCTGTTTCAGCCCAATCCAAACACGTCCAGCACCTTCTTCCTAGATCAGACTCTTCACCTTCTCCATCTCTTCATCATTGTCTATGGTGGCGAGGTCAGTGAACTTCTCTCTGCAGTACTGCTGAGCTTCTGTCCAGGTCTTCTGTTCCTTCACCACATGGAACTGACGTGGTACAGAGGAGGAGGAGATAGTGCACAGACCTGAGAGGAGAGGGGAATACACACAGTCCATAAATATACACACACACACAGTTGTTTCATATGAGACAAAAAAATGAAATCGTTGATTGACGTATTTGAAAAGTTCTCTCTCTCTCTCTCTCTCTCTCACACACACACACACACACACACACACACACACACACACACACACAGACACACACACACACACACACTTACAGACACAGACACACACATACATACAGACTGACCTGAGAACAATAGCGTCCTAATGAGAAGCAGATTCATCATGTCTGGATGCCTGGGGATGATAAAAAAAAATAATAATAGTATTACGCTTTAGATAAAATGCCTGTGTGGCGTATTTGGAGCTGGTTTGTTGAGTGACAGCAGCAGAAAAAACACTTCAGAAAAACACTTCAGCAGAGATGCAAGGTCTTTGTAATGATGCTGGAGTGCATCCATGTGGAAACAGATGCCGTGGCTTGGGTGATAAAGCTCCTAGTTTGCAGAGGCACAAGCTGGGCTGAAGCCAGAGAATAGCCTGGTGTATAGGTAATATTTGCAGCAGGAGGATTGGCCTGCACGGGTTGAGCGCTAGGAGGAGGCCAAAGAGAAGGTGAGGCGGGGAGCACAGTGACTGAATCCTGGAGTTGATCCCTTTGAGAGTGTCGGTAAGGAACTGTAGATCTGAAAGGACGGAAGCAGGATCAGAGAGCGGCTGAGTAGAGGTGTTCTTCCTACAGCTGGGTGGATTAATGGATCTCCCCTTAGCCTTCCCCTTGGATGGTGGACGGACCTGCTCATCAGTAGCCTGACATAGCCCGACCATAATACTGCTGTTCATCCGTATGCATGGTCTGAAGGTTCTTTAACCTGACGCGATTATAGGGCGGGGGGAGGGCATTCAGTTCTGATTTAAAACGATTGGACAGCTCGTCTAATCAGCTTCGCTTATTGGCCGGTAGACTCTCTACCGTTGTAAACACGCCCCAGAAGACCGTCCTCAGACCATGGATACGGATGAACATACGTATTATGGGCGGGCTATGTCAGGCTAGCTCATCAGTGGAAGGAAGAGGCTCCTCGGCCGTGGGATCAGCTTTGCCATGAGGAGGACTGCCGAGGTTGCTATGCACCAGAAGGATGATCCTCCTTGATTAGGTTGGCGTCTTGCTGGATGGCTGTGGTGATCACGGTGACTGAGATGGCTTCAGCAGCGCCATCATGGAGAGGAGAATGCAAAGGTTCTCCAAGTAGTTGAAGTGAGTCCGGATTGGAATTAAACAATGAAAATAATAGCTCTGACGAAGCGAGTGCAGACATCCAAAGCTGACATACTCTTGGTAGCAGAGAGCAGAGGTAGACAAAAAGCAAAAGCGCATCATTGGCAGAAGAATTGAATGAACAATTATGTGGAGGGAAATCCTTGGGAGGCTGGATTTGTGATAGATGTATAAGGGGAAATAATACCCTCAGAGACAACAAATTTGATTGGCTTAGGTCCGAAGAATTAATTAACCAGACAACATTGAGTCTTCCAGACAGAAATTCCGCCTTAGCTCTCAATTAACCAGACAACATTGAGTCTTCCAGACAGAAATTCCGCCTTAGCTCTCATTTCCATTTACTTTACAGTAACCACCAACTACAAAATTTGTGTGAGTGTTTACGGTGATGTGTGCATTTCAAAAACATAATGAATGCTCATCACAAATTCCTCAAAAATTCTTGCAGATGTATAGGCCTACATTTCTCCCCTGCTAACTTTTTGCAAAAATCCAAATACAACAAAATATCACTCTCTTGTCAAAACCTGTCAACTTTGAATTTGAAATGGTATGTCTATTTTTGCTTTTGGACATTAAATCAGCATGATGTGTTTAAGCATCCACAAAAAAAGCTCGTAAGGAAAATGTGAACATTCTAGAAATGCCATCATTGACTGAATACAGTGTGAAAATGACAAGAAATGCATCAACTGTAACAGATGGAGTGCTAATTGTATGTAAAGCTAAAAATCAGAGAAGAGCTTGTTAGCGGTTGGGGGAAAAAACTGTGAAAGGAGATCGGTACACATCATAATGTGTGAATAAATCATTATTTCTAAAGTGTTAGTTTGATTAAGGTAAATGTACATGGTCTTACCTGTCTGTCAGCTCTTTAGATGCTCCTCTGCTGTCTCAGAGTGAGATGACCACTCCTATGACAGGATCAGGTGTCGGCTGCCAGCATTTATTCACTTTACTTGCCCTGAGGTTGGATATGCAAAAAAGGCCACACCTATATTGATAAACAAACATGCTCACACAAACCAATAATCAGTCACACATATACACACACACACAAACACACACACATTAGATAGATATTATTGCATTTGACTTATTAATCTTCAGTCTGCACCCTCAGTGAAAGACTAGTAATCTGCGTCCCAGTGAAAGACTAGTAATCTGTGCCCCAGTGAAAGACTAGTAATCTGTGCCCCAGTGAAAGACTAATCTAGTCTCCCAAAGACTCTGAGGAAGATGTAGCACACATCAAAACGTTAGTCTTTTGATTTGCACCATTTAATAAAAAGTTAAAAGCTAAAGGCCATCTGTGTTGCACCAACGCCAGAGGGGGTTGAAGCGGAGTTTTCCATGATCTTTGCCGACGTTCTCTCTTTCACACTGACTCTGTCCTGCTCTGATTGCACCGGATTGACTGCCAGCAGAAATGCGGATTACGCTCTCCTTTGTTACTAGTAATCTGTGCTTTCTGGAAAACTTCAGAGCGGAACAGCAATCTGAGAACCATCAGCCAGGCTTGCTTATCAGTCAATTTGACGCGAGTAGCTCTCCAAAAACATGCATGAACTATGGTAAACCCAGTCAAAAGAATATGCTCATGGCATCATCTATTAGTTACCATTGTCATAAAACAATGACAGAGGTGAATGATGACAAAAATGTTGCAATAAGCAATAAACAACTTTGGCATCAAGGGCTTGTAAGGGCTTCCAAAAAAATGGCAAAATTTATATAACACTTTTTTACTCCTATGAGCACAAGCGCCAATGTACATGTGCCTCACACTCACCCATTGACACACCAGTGGTGGAGGCTGCCTACCTGTTCATGAGGAGCAATTTGGGGTTAAACATCTTGTGTAAGTCAATGTCAGTCAATGACTCTTCAATGGGATCAGGTGGAGTGGGACTCGAACCTGCAACCCTCTGGTTGCGGAACAGCACCTCTGCCACCTATGACACCACAGCCCAAAAAAAGACAAATATGGATGCTCAGTGTATTATCTATCTATTAATGCAAGGAACGTCTGTGTGTGTGTGTGTGTGTGTATGTGTGTGTAAGTGTGAGTGGTGTGAGTGAGTGTGTGTTTGTGTGTGTGTGTTCCACACATAATCCTGCAATCATTTTACATGTGTCTTGCTAATGACAGAAGTACAGTAAGTGCAGCACCAAGTTTGGTGTTCAGATCAAAATTAATATGTATGTGTAGATTTCGATGCTAACATAACGCACAGTCTTTTTCAACATATGAGGTACCCAATTAACACAGGCCTGGATCTGTCTCATTTAGATCTACTCATTTACATTCCCCAACACTACCTTCTCATCTCCCGCTTGTGGTGCTAGTTTTGTTATTCAAATATGTTCGGAGGAAATGTTGCAACAATGAGAGCATGCACTGCACTGTAGGTCCCTGTTCTAAGGTGGACTGAGCCCGCAATGACGTCTCTGGACACTTGTAGGCTACACACAGAGAAGCCTAGGCCCAAGACAGGAAACATCATCCTGAATTAGAACTATTCTATGCAATGACATCATCGATGTCTAATTAATGTAAAGGGTACTGTTGTCTGATCCATAAAAATAGACAAGCGCCATTGAAGATTTGACAACTCTTTTAAAGTCAAACTTCGTGGAATTGTCACATTATGCCTTGACTAGCTTGACAAGCCAGACTATAACATAAAATGTGTAGTCTGGCCATGATGGACAGAGCCTATGGGTGGAATCTTCCAAACTGCCTCTGCATACAATAGGATAGAGCTAGGACCAGACACATAGAAAGCGCTGTGACAGCTTATGAGGTCCACTCTGGGTCAGATCTGCTCTGTTAGGCATAAGTGCAGAGGTGACGTCTGAGAAGGGTGGGTTGAGTGGGGGGTGGTCACAGCACAGGACAGCTTCATGTCCATCCATTTCCAATTACATGTCAGTGATGGGGGTGAGATGCGTTTTTCTCACGTCAGATGATGCACTACGTAACTTTAAGGCACTTCTGCGCAACGATTTGATGTTGAAGCCCTTCAGTGCGATTTCAAGCCCAATATTCTCTAACCGAACCAATCAGGGCTGCTGGCTGCTGTAGAGGGTGTGACGTAGCGAAGAAGCAACTGTTTTGAATCCAACCAATCCAACAAATGTAACCAGCGTCATCGTTGATCATCAGATGTTCGCGCGTTAGCGCTACATCTGAGGTGAGTGAGGTAAGGTGGTCACAGCACAACACAGATTCATGTCCATCCAATTCCAATTAGGCTATATGTCAGTCATGGGGGGTGAGATGCGGTTTCCTGGTGTCTGTTTCCCAAAAGCATAGTTGCTAACTTAGTGCAATTTCCCATTGCCAACTAACCAGGTTTCAACTAAGTTAGCAACTATGCTTTTGGGAAACAGGCTGGCAGGATGATCTTTCCTTTTTTGGGCTTCCAGGTTTCTGTGTGTGTGACCTACAAGTGTCCAGAGACGTCATTGTGGTTTTCAGCCAACTTTTCCTCCAAATGTGGTTGAATAACAAAACAGTCACCACAAGCGTGAGATGAGAAGGTACCGTCGGGGAATGTAAATGAGTCAGAGCGGGTTATTGCTCTCAAACTGATTTAAAGATATGAAACATTTAAATGATCTGGGCCTGGTTTCTTGATAATGGTGAATTATGAACTTGTATAAGTTCTCAAGAATGCTAGTTTGGTTTTAATGTTATCCCAAATATGGTTGTATAGTGTTAATATAATATTGATCACTTGAGATGTAGTTAATAACCTTTCTATGTGTAACGGATGCTAATGTTGCAGGCAGAACTTCTCTAATTGTTGTTTCTAGTACCTCCTCCCCCTTGTTAGCCTGTCAATTATTCAATCAGGCTGCCTGTGTGTGTGAGTGTGTGTGTGTGTGTGTGTGTGTGTGTGTGTGTGTGTGTGTGTGTGATATTTAAAGAACTACATTATAACTCTCTAGCTTGGACCTGGGCATATCTTCCCTCCCTGACATAGAAAAAAGTTCAGGCTTAGGATTTATTTATTTATTTATTTTCACTATCAGCCCTTTATTATATGAGTGAACCCTGTGAGCTATAAAGCTTTTTATGTTGTGCTAAAAAGCCAGATTTTAAAGTAGTATTGCTTCAACGATACTTACAACGACGACCCTGGTGAGTACAGTAGCCTACTACAGTTTATTGATGGAAACTTGGATGTTCAAGACTTTCGTGTGTGTGTGTGTGTGTGTGTGTGTGTGTGTGTGTGTGAGAGAGAGAGAGAGAGAAAGAGAGAAAAAAAGAGAGAGAGAGATGATGCATGATACTTTTGCATGTAATGAATCCAGAATTCACTATGAGATTCGGTGGAATATTATTGAAATCATATTCAAATCAGAAGCACAATGACAGAAAACCAAGAAAAACAAAGCTAAAGAAATCTATCTATCTACACATATTATCCCTTTTTCTAAGTGGGCTTTAATTTAGAAACTGCTTTTTTTTCACTCAGGCACTGACAGAACCTTTTTTTCATGCACATGAACTAAAATGGTACAAAACAATGATTTAGAGATCAAGAGAAAACACATTATCACAAGAGATTTTGCCGCAAACTAATTTGCATGTGGAAATATGACCTTATAGCAAACGGGCCAAAAATTCATTTTTATTATTATTTTAACATTTTGTTATATCATGCAAATCTTAAAAAAAAAAAAACGCTGCAAACATTCGACAAATTCAATCACACTGTAGGCCTAGCCTACTTTTGTGGTGTCTGGACATTACGTAAGATAAGCCAAGGTTGTACACTACTTCATTCATCCCATCGGAAAGTCAAGGAAATCATTAGTGTACATGGTCATCACACATGGAACTTATACTACAAACATAAAAAACCTATATCTTGTCTTTCTAGAACAAGTTCTCTGAGGAGGAAGATTAAGTTATATGTAGTTAATTATTGTCATAGTTGCTTATGAGGAGATGGGTGGGGAGCAGGACATGGAAAAAGAAGGAGATTCTCCAGCTCTGCTCTTGGCTGAGAAAAGTCCATTCCTATTCAACTGAAACACACACACACACACACACAGACACACACACACAGACACAGACACACACACACACACACACACATACACACATTTGATTACTTGGTAACACTTTGCGGTAAGGGTACATGAATTATCATGAATTCATGCATGAAATCATTCATGATAAATTCATGATTCATGCATTACTTCATCTCTGAAAGTCTAATGAGTTATCAGGAATTAACATGAATTCATTGTTTGTCATTAATGACCTCCTGCTGAAATAGCACATGATCTTAAGTATTAGTTACTCTGGGTACATCATCATGAGTCATGATTAATTAGCATGAGTCATGATTATTAGCATGATCATGATGAATTCATCATGTTTGTGCCCCCTCAACTTAAGTGTTGACATGCTCAAATTGGTAAAATTTAGTTGACGTGTGGCGTATGACAAGGCCAAAGTAGGCTAAATAAGTACTTTTATTATATCAAATTCTTTTGAACAAAAACATCATGATCATGTGTAGCCTAATTAGTCAGGACTCATGATGATGTACCCAGAGTAATTAATGCTTAAGATCATCTGCTATTTCAGCAGGAGGTCATTAATGATAAACAATGAATTCATGCTAATACCTGATGAGTCATTAGATATTCAGAGATGAAGTAATGCATGAATCACGAATGAATCATGAATGAAATCATGCATGAATTCATGATAATTCATGTACCCTTACCGCAAAGTGTTACCGATTACTTTCATTTAGATCAAACATTAGAAGACATGCAAAGTATAAAAAATTGAAATACTTTGGGAACAATCATTGACAGGTAATTGACAGGTCTATTAGGCTCACAAACTCTCTCTCTCTCTCTCTCTCACACACACACACACACACACACACACACACACACACACACACACACACACATTTAAGATTGAGGTTAAAACCACACTATATATGACCATTACCTCCACTCAGGAATAGGATGTGAGGCCAGGTTGCATGATTTGTACTAGAACTCATACTAGAACACTCACCCTCAGTGGTGCAGATGAAGTTGAGTTTTTCAGTCCACACACACACACACACACACACACACACACACACACACACACACACACACACACACACACACACAGATGTCAACACAGACCAGAAACTCACCCTCAGTGGTGCAAATGAATTTGAGTTTCTCAGTCTCTGGCAGACTGACCCACTGTCCTTTCCCTCCCCCATCTACTCCAGACTTCACTGCCCCTGCACTCTGGCAGTCCGGCTCTTGCCCTGGGGCCCAGTTATCATAGCAGACGGTCTCTCCACAGACCCAGAACCAGTCCAGGCCGCAGGCATAGCGCAGGCCCAGCCACACGTTATCAGTGGAGGCAGTTTTAACCAGATCCATCACCCACTGCTGGGTCTTCTTATTGCGCACAGACACCAGGTCCATATTGAGGTCTCGGCAGTGCTGCAGCGCCTTATGCCAGGTTTTATTCTCACGGACCAGAACCAGCTTATCTGGAGGCAAAATAAAGAGAGTAAATACTGATTCCTGTGTTTGTTGTTGGATTCTTGACAATACAATACGTTCAGACGTTCCAGTAGAGTAGTGTTTAAAGGTGCTCTGCCATACTTTTATAGGGTATTTTAAATTGTTCTCTGCTACTTTACTAGCTAAATGTTTATACAGTAATTCACTTATGTTAGACTTGCAAGGGATGAAGAATGAAAAATCTTGGAATGTTACGGTGGAAGCGGATGAAGACAATATGATGCCTTTGGAATGGTAAGCTTTTAATGTACAGGCCTAGGATGTCACACTAGCCAACATAACCAGATACCAATAGAAAGTCTGTTGAAATCTGTTGAAGTTGACAATTCATTCTTTACGAAATAGGCTCGACAGAAAAATTGATGAAGAGTTATGAATGAGTTAGCTTAGTTTAGCCTAGTTAAACTCATAGACAGTAGCCTTAAGGCTAAACATATTCATGTCCTGATATTCAGCCTAAACTAAAATATGTTGCCTGTTATCTTTAGTTCATGGATATTCCTCATTTCCACGATAGTTAGGATTCCTTGGGGTGGGCAAGGAGAGTATGGATTAGGCGATAATGTTCCCACAACTCTGTATTCCCACAGCCCTATGTTCCCACATTTCTTAGGATTATAAATTAGGTCCTGGAAAAAGAAATAACTGAAGAAATCAGATAAATTCAAAACTAGAGACATTGCTTCATAGGATTGATTAAGAACAGCCACTGATGTGTGGAGGTGAAGGGAGCGTCTTTGTTCCCACAGCCCCATGGTCCCCAATGTTGATGTTGATGGTTGATGGTGGCCCAATCCGGACATCGGTTTTTCCACTAACTGTATTTATCTGATCGTTCTCTGT
Source organism: Sardinella longiceps (assembly GCA_027497455.2). Classification (NCBI taxonomy): domain Eukaryota; kingdom Metazoa; phylum Chordata; class Actinopteri; order Clupeiformes; family Clupeidae; genus Sardinella; species Sardinella longiceps. The sequence goes on along the minus strand of JAODXP020000028.1, from coordinate 27,761,229 downwards.
CTGATTCCTCACACTGGACAGGTCTGTGTGTTTCTCTCTGCAGTATCTCTGAGCATCTGTCCAGCATCTGTCTTCTTCTCATTAACCAGCACATAGGGATGAGTGGAGTTTCCCCCTGTGGTAATGTAGATGTCATGATTAACTGGGAATCAGCACAGCTTCACAGTCTGAACTAGTGTGAGTGTAACAAACTGATAGTTTGGGGGCTTGCATGAATGAGTGAGTCTGAATTGCATAGATTCACACGGATTGGTTTGCACAGTTCTCCTGAATTTAATGTATTGTATTTAGTGCTGTCAAACGATTAAAAAAATTAATCTGATTAATCACAAAATTTTTCAAAGATTAATCGTGATTAATCACTTTGAATCGCAACTCATTTCCTCCAGTAAGAATTTGGATGCTAGGGTATATTGGATCCTTATTTTGCCCTTTAAAGGCTCTTATACTAAATAGTTGGCTTTGTTCTTCTCAAATGGGGCAATTCACACCTGTCCCCTACCCCGAAGGATTCCCCAAACATGTTGTTGGACAGTCAGGAGCTAGGCCATAATCTTTGTATAGTTTGACTTGATAACCGATCCATTTTCTGTCTGAAATTGAACATAATACATGCCATGAAAGTGGAACCATATCCATCAGGATTAATCTGAGTTAATTTTTTTAATCTGAGTTAAATTTTTTGGATTAATCACGTGATTAATCAGTTAATTTTGCCAGCACTAATTGTATTGTATATGTATTGTAATACTGAGTAAATCTCACCATCATAGCAGATAAAGGGACGGGTCACACTGCAGCCATAGTCATTCAATTGTCCGTTCACATACTCATTGGGTCTCCCCATCTGGATAACACAGTTGACGTCTTTAAATTGTTTAGGTGGACCCTCCCCATTTGGTTGGACTGAATACCAGTTCCTGAACTCTGCTTCATTCTCTCCATAGAACTCTCTGTCAGCCAGAGACCACTGCCATTTTCCCCGCAGCCCAATCCAAACACTTCCAGCACCTACTTTCTGGATCAGACTCTTCACCTTCTTCATCTCCGCCATGTTGTCTATGGTGGCGAGGTCAGTGAACTCCACTCTGCAGTACTGCTGAGCTTCTCTCCAGTTTTTCTGTTCTTTCACCACATGGAACTGACGTAGCACAGAGTTATTGGAGGAGACACACCTGATAGTGGAACACACACACACACAGAAATACTGGGTCTACTGGATCTACAAATGTATGCTTACTATTGGCATGTGCAACACATATACTGACACACACACGCACGCGCACGCGCACGCACACACACACACACACACACACACACACACACACACACACACACACACACACACAAATAGACTGACCTGAGAGCATCAGGGTGGTAATGAGGAACAGGTTCACCATGACTGAGTATCTGAAGAGAGAGATGATTCTGGACATACTGGTGCAGTGCTGCTGGAGATACTGGTATAGTGAACACATAATGAGGAACAATGGAGAACAACAGTAGAAAAAAAAAAAACAACTAGAAATGCACATTGAGAGAGCAGACGTCCGCCAAGACAATATGGTCACTGACACCTCCTAGAGTTCTGGCGTTTACATATAGACATGCTAACTCTTAACTAGTGAGGAGGAATCCTTTACAAAATCCTGCTCCGGATCATCACCCCCCCCCCCACCCCCCCAACTACCGAGCACAATGGAATGCAGAATTACATCAGAGCAGCATGATATTGGGTGACTGTTCACCAGGTGCAGCATTTCCTCTAAAGAAATTTGCATTTGATAACAGAATGGTAGCTGTAACCAAAGTAGGCCTAAGCAGTAACAGGGTTCCCACGCGTCCTGGAAAACCTGGAAAACCTGAAATTTTAGAGATGGCCTTTCCAGTCATGGAAAACACCTGGAAATTGGCTAAAATGTTAAAATGTCCTGGAAAGACTCTGTATTGACCTGGAAGAATTTGGAACTAGAAAAGCACTCAGAGAGCGCAGACTATGGCCAAGGCAACGTGGTCACAGACACAATATAAATTCCAGACACACACACAGACGCAGGCGAAAACACAACCTCCTTGGCGGAGTTAATAACTTGACCAATTTGCATTGAGTCAATAGCACCTAATATCTTACTTTTAGTTTTAGATGTTGTATGATCCATTGACTCAATGTAAAGTGCTTGTCTGTATTTGTGTTTGGCCTATGTTGTTTCAAATTCTTTCATTCCATTCACTATCTAGTGCAGTCAGCAAACTTGTACAACAGGGCTATGCTTGAATTAGGCCTACACCAAACTTTCACTTCTAAAGATATCATTCTAACCATTGCTCACTACGCCGATCATCACATTGCTATGATAGAGAGAATAATGAAAAGGCCAGTCATACCTCTTTCTAATTTGATGTATAGCAATAAAGGCAATTCTATTAGCATGTTGTATCGTTGCTTCGATAATTGGTGTATTGTTGCTTCAATAATATTACACCTCGATCCATTTCCTTGAATTTGAGGGAAAAAGCCTTGAAATGTCCTGGAAATGTCCTTAAATTTGATGTTGAAGAAAGAGTGGGAACCCTGAGTAAGCAAGACTGTTGTAAGCTATATGGACAACTTACATTTACAAAACATATTAAACGACAACTCTTCTGATCGCTATCAATGCATGAACTTGCTGTTTGAAATAACGTGAGACAAAGTGAGATATCCATTTGATATTTTAAAACTATCAAATCTGTAGATAACGGTAACAAATTGAGGCAGGTTAACTCTTATTAAGTTTACAGTAACTTGCCCCCATAGCGTAACTTCAGCAGTCAGTCCACTATTCAGACTATGTTCCTGAATTAAATTTAGGAATGGAGTTTAAGTTTAGGCGCTCAAATATATATATATAAAAAAAAAACATAATCAGCATCGTCAATGCATTTAAATTAATATTGATAGCGGCTATATTGAAAAAAATAAATAAATAAATAAAAAATATATAAACGCATAAGTGCATTGTGTCACAATAGAAACTTTTAAAATTATTGCTGGTATTTGTGTTTGAGAGCCCAACTCTGGTCTACATACCACCCCCATTTGAAATATATCACGGAACTTAACATACTTTTGTGTTAACAATAACACGTTTTTACCTTTTGTGTGCTAACAGTGTCTTCTTTAGGTACATACTACATATAAATGAGTTGAGATTGGGGCCCTCTAGGTTAGGTTACCTATCTCTAGGAAATTGGTGTGTACAGACCTAATCAATGATTAATATTGCTAAACACATATCTGACAATTCACTTATACTGTCATTTAATAATTATCTTAGTGGCTATTAATTCTGCAAAGCACTCTTCCATTACCTTGGCTAGATTATGAGTATTATACTACAAGCACAATAATATACCTTTATCTTACCTTTCAGATAGTTTTAGAATTGCAGTTGTTCCTTTTTATCAGCCCTTTTGGCACCGCTGGTTGTCCCTGAGAGAGTGAGTGACTGGTACTGTCTGTGTACATATTTATCAAACCAAATTAGAGTGCCAACCCTTTCCCCTTTCCACACAAACTTCATTGTGTGTGCACTGTGATATAAATATAGCAACTTTGTGTGTGTGTGTGTGTGTGTGTGTGTGTGTGTGTGTGTGTGTGTGTGTATCTCATCTTCCAGAAAAACTTGTTTGCATGGATGATGTTGCACTGGGACTCTGTGTTTGTTTCCATAGAAATCGTCTCCACCATGACATAACAGACTGACATCTGGCAGTGTTTGCAAATATGTAAATTGTGTAAATAAACATTTTCTCAGCCACACACACACACACACACACACTTCATCTAAGCCAGGGGTTCTCACACATTATTGGTCTGGGGACCCCTCATGGAGCTGTTTTTTTTTTCATGGACACTTCTTTATTACTACAAAATTTAGCAATTTGTTATTCCAGATGCAACAGTTTTAAATAGCCATGTTATTGCATTTGGCAAAATCTGACAGTACAGGTGTGGTTTTCTGTAGGCCTACTATTTAAAAAATGTATAAGAAAACTTTATATTTTGTAGTAAACTTTGTCAGTGACCCCCTGGGGATGTGCTGACAGAACATGGAAAATCCGGACTGTTTGGCCAAAACCTGTGCTGCCTAGAAGGTGCTTTTGAGGGTAAAAAACAAGTTTGTGTGTGTGTCTGTGTGTGTGTGCATGTTGTTCATATAGGCCTATTATGCACCTCCTAAGGATGTCCGACCTGAGGGTGCATGCGGTCTGTAGCACTAACTGAAATGACTCTCTCACCTATGGTGCGTTTCCACTACGGCCCGAGGCTTCTCCCCGGGCTCAAACACCAGAGTTTAGCCCCAGTCTTGCGATTCCATTAGCTAAAGCACCGGGGTTTTTCATCACAATGCTAAGAACTTTTAAACTTGCTTAGCGACAGTAGCACAAGCTAAACCATTTATGTTGTTTTCAGTTTTATTATTGCATCATGTTCCATTACAAAAGCCCCAGTTCAGCCCCGGTCAACTCCGGGGCCAGCCTGAGGCCATTTGAGCCCTGGCACCGGTCTGGCCCTGACAGTGGAAACGGGAAAAGTCAGAGGCTTTACCCCAGACATCGGGGTTTTACCCCGTAGTGGAAACGCAACACTAGACAGCTTCCGCTGGGTGGGGTTGTGGTTAAGAGATAGATCAACACCACGGCACTGAAAGCTCAGGGTGATCAAAGACTCCGGAACACAGACAGACACGACATACAAAGGCCGTCCATGCAACGGTAAGAACAACATTTGAGCTTATTACATTTGTGTATTTATAGGAATGTCTTATTTGTTGTCCATCTTGACTTAGACTCTGAGATACATGTATGTCAATGCGCTTTCACTGTTCAATTAAAGGATTAATAAATATTATATGTAAATGAAGTTTGAAGAACTCACTCTGTTTGCTGAATTTAGCCCGCACAGATTATTGTTGGACAAAACGAAACTGCATTATACAGTACTCTACCTGACTATCTGGTGGAATGAAATGAAATGAGCGGAGTCAGTCAGTGGCGTTTGCCTGGCCACCCATTTGGGGACTGATTAGTAAACAGTGTTTACCCAAAACTGCCCCATTCTTTCAGCCTATTAATGCCCCTCTCTTTCCGTTGCTGTTTATCCACAAATGCCCTATCTGCATAGCCTGGCAAACGCCAAAAGAAGCAAGGTTTATGATTTTCCAGTGTCATTTATAGGGTGCTATGAATGTCTATTATAAGTGTCAGTAAGTAGTTCATGGCCAACCATATCAATTGACATCACAACGTATGGTACTGACATGCCACCATTAAACCTGCTCATTACTAAAGCAAAAATTAGCATTTTGTTTCTGCTTGTAATTGAAAGCTTCATTGATGTGACCAAAAGTTGTGTAGCCAATGGAGCAATGGAGCATAACCAAGCATGTCCAGAAAACCACCATGATTCAAGTCATTTTTATTAAAGGGGACATACAATAAATATAGAGTCTTGTACCTTGTTCTCTGATGTTAAAATACAATATATTCAATTGCATTTGGTAAAAAGAATAAGATCACTTCACAAGCCTAATTAATACCTCATATTTCAGATGTGTATTGAAATGTGTTTATTGCCTAAACAACGCCCCACTCTGGCAACCTTAATTGAACTGCAATGGCTTTGTGCTATTTGACATCTCTTGTAGGCTTTGTTTTAATTTGCCCATGTTTAAGTGGATACTTCTAAATTTAAGATTTCCATATGATAGAGGGCAGAACCATTAAATTTACTGTCTTGTGTCAATCACCACCTATTCATTACAATATTAAACTATTGCACAAAAATCACACAAACAAATTATACATTTATGTTTCTATGACATTATTGAACTATTTAACTCAAACTACGTGATCGATCTACATTCATTTTCTTTACTGTAACATGACATTAGACCAAACAATTAGCATATGTAGCATGCCTCCATTACATATTTAAACTTTCCCTTCTCTCTAATATTCTCTATATAGAAAAAGAACAGTATTTTCATATTTTAGAAACAGAAATAGTACATTACAGGGTATAAAAAAACCCCTAATAAAACACCCTCTCTCTCTCTCTCTCTCTCTCTCTATATATATATATATATATATGTATGTACTGTATATAGTGATTACATGAGTAGTGAGCATTATTGGGAGCTTTAAGACCCTGAGGAATTTCTGCAGCACTCCTACTGGCCAGGGGAGGATTCAGTCCAGTTTTATTCATCTGTAAGAGCACACACACACACACACACACACACACACACACACACACACGCACGCATGCACGCACATACACACACACACACACACACACACACACACACACACACAGCATCATGTAACAAATATATTTTACACATATTTTACACTGAAGGTCACTTAACAGTAATTTTTATTGTTTGCATCTCTTTCTTTCCCTCTCTCTCTCTCTCTCTCTCTCTCTCTCTCTCTCTCTCTCTCTCTCTCACACACACTCACACACACACACACACTGAAGGCTTCTTTAACATAGGCCTTTAGTCCATTTACTGAGGAAATGGGATGCCAACTCAGAAGTGTAAGAACAGAATCAAATTGAGCAACATCTCACTAACTCAGTAGTGCAGATTAAGGTGAGTTCCTCAGTTACACACACACACACATTATGTCCAAAATGAACAAAAATACTCACCCTCAATGGCACAGATGAAGTTGAGTCTCTCAGTCTCTGTCAGGTTGCTGACCCACTGCCCTTCCTCCTGCCCCTTGGACTTCATTGCCCCCACTCCCTGGCAGCCCTGCACCTGCCCTTGCCCTGAGGCCCAGTTATCATAGCAGACGGTCTCTCCCCAGACCCAGAACCAGCCCACACCACAGGCGTGACGCAGGCCCAGCCACACGTGAGGAGTGGAGGACTCTTTAGCCAACCTCCGAACCCGACGTTGGATCTCCTCAGAGCGCACAGACACCAGGTCCATATTGCGATCTTGGCAATACTGCAGCGCCTTATTCCAGGTCTTACTCTCTTGAAACAGGAACAGCTTGTCTAGAGACAAATTAACAAAAGAAAATAAAAGCTGATTCATGAATTCAATTGAATTTAATTTGTAGAGTGCCAAATACACACATACATTGGTCTCGTTGCGCTATACACAGTATATGAGGAGCAGCACCCATGAGTAACAGGACAGGGAAAAACTCTTCCTAATGATACATTTTAGGAAGATCCACATCTCATGGGCTCAACCCACCGGGAGTGTGTCTATGTTCCCACAGCTCTATGTTCCCACAGAGTTTTTTTTTTTCTTTCTTCAAAGTCAGGTACTATATTCCCACATTTCTACCCCTGCCTGGTAGACCCCCTATGTAAGTTCAAGCAAGATTCGATCTTGGTATTATTTGCCCTCAATGGTGCCTTCCAGGTAGTGGGGTTTAGTTTTGCATCCACATTCCACAACGATTTTATATTCATCCACCTCAGCGATTATTTTTTAAATCAACCTCAGCAATCTTTTTTTGAATCAGTTTCAGAATCCTCCATTCTAATGTGAACGGAAGGGCTAAATGGATAAATATTACCTGTGTTGGTGTAGACATGCCCTTATCGGAACATATTGCTGTGGGAAAAAAATCTTTGTAATGTGAGAGCATGCGGGGCTGTTGGAACATAGGGCCCAATTTTCCAAATTTCCTAAGAAATGTGGGAACATAGGGTTGTGGGAGCATAGGGCTGTGGGAACATAGGGCCTAATTTCCAAAAAATCTGTCAAAAATAAAAATTCTTAACAAATGTGGGAACATAGGACTGTGGGAACATAGAGCTGACCCCAACCCACCTGGGGCCCAGTGAAGTACAGCATGAATATAAAGAGCTAGTATAGTAGTAGTATAGTAGTCTCTATACCAATGTAAACCGTCCCCAGACCATGGATACGGAGAACATTCGTATTATGGGCGGGCTATGTCAGGCTAGAAAACTTTGGCCACCACTGGTCTTCTCACTACCATTTTAAAAAATAACTATTTGTATTGGCACACTTACATGTTCCACACACTGCCAATTTTTTTAAAAATTATTATTCCAGTTGAAACCACCAAAAAAATCTCAAAACGCATCGCATTCTCTTGATTCCGCAACAAACTCAAGATATATCCTAATTGTTCAAAATTTGACTTACCAGACATTTTACTCTGGATTTTTCCTATACATTGTTTGGATCTGAATTCCCATCAAGTAGAGAAAAGGTAACGTGACTCACCATAGCAGATGAATTTAAGTGAATGCTCACAGCCTGCGTCGTTCCACGTTTGATTTTTAATTTCAGTGCAGGCCACTCCCTTATTATTGGGTTCACCAAGATCCCAGTGACGGAATGAGGAACTGCTGCGATCTGACCACTCCCAGACTTTGAACAGGCCAATCCAGACAGGTTTATCTCCTCTAACTTTCTCTATCTGCTCGTTCTCCTCCTGATTCCTCACACTGGCCAGGTCTGTGTGTTTCTCTCTGCAGTATCTCTGAGCATCTCTCCAGGTCTTCTTCTCATTAACCAGCACATAGGGATGAGTGAGGTTCTTCCCTGTGGGAATGCAGGTGTGTCATGATTAACTATGCTATGATGCTATGCTATGACTCTGTATGCAGGTGTGTCATAGTTAACTGAGAATCAGCAAAGCTTTTACAGTCGAGCTTTATAGAACCAGTGAGTGTATCAAACTTATTATCAGTACTGCTTTACAATCTGCATGAAAGTGAGGTAAAGCTTGACTGTACGTTCATACCAAGAGCTACAAAAGTTGTAAAATCACTTTTGTCGCTCAAAAAAGCAGCTGCTAAAATTTCTGTGCTCGCTCTATCATTCATGACGTGCCTCTTATCATTCCATCTACAGAACAGCAGTTAGATTTAGCCAACAGCTGAAACGTCGTAGCTAATTTGCGAAAGTTGAAAGTTTTTAACAGTTTTTAGTCGCTCAAATCGCCCAACTTAGACAGCTTGTAGCTTTTGTAGCTTTAGTTGCTTTTGTTGCTCTTGCCCATAGAAAGTGAGTGACTTCTGACGATTTTAAGGCTTTTGTATCTAGTTAGATCACAGCCTGTGAAGTAGGCTCCTGGTAAGGAGTAGGTAGGAACAGCTTAACAAAATATATGAAGGGATAAATTATACTTTGTGAGTACAGTGGAATTACACTAACTACATGAAAGTTAATTCAATCTGGCCCCCTAATCATCCCCCGCTGTAATTGGCTCATTCAATAATTCCCTCACTCTCCACCTCAAGCTAGTGTGTGGTGAGCGTTCTGGCGCATAATGGCTGCCGTGCATCACCCAGGTGGGTGCTACACACTGGTGGTCGTCAGTGAGGTCCCTCTCCACTGTGAAGCGCTTTGGGTGTCTAGAAAGGCGCTATAGAAATCCAATGTGTTGTTGTTATGCTTTATCGCCTCCTACAATGCAGGCATTAATTTCTTTAAAAAAAAAAAAAAGATTAAAATAGCCCATTGTTCTTCTTACTCCCTGCCAATAGGGCTGTTCATG
>JAODXP020000028.1:27591683-27749183 GCA_027497455.2 Sardinella longiceps | reverse complement strand
TAGCCACAACGTAATTATTATTATTGAATAAAATCAAAAAAATGCCAGGCCAGGCCTGAGTGGAGAGGTAAATTCTTATTTTGTATGGCGCCTATTTTTTCAAGCCTTTTTTTGGTGTTGAATTGGAAAAAAAAAAAAAAAAACCTTGTCAGTGTCTTGCTCACAGCTGTGATTGACAGCCAGCTATCGCTCCCTCTGATGATAGATGTTTGAGAATCCATGATAGATAGCCGTATTTAACCCATATTACTGTCATGTCAGGTCACAGAATGTAGCTGGTAGGAAGGAGAATTTGTTGAAGTCTGTGCCTCTTTAAATTGCTCCTGATGTTTCACCATTTGGAAAATGTTGTACCAAATTAACCAATACCATTCAAAAAACACTATCCACCAATGTGTTCTGCTTCTTATTTTTTATTGGGGTGTGTGTGTGTGTGTGTGTGTGTGTGTGTGTGTGTGTGCATGAATATGCAAACAGGATATTGCATGTGTACGTGCATGAAGCAACTAGGATATTTGCATGGGGCATCGCATTTCAACTTTACCTTTGCTTACTCTGACTTACTTCTGGTGACCCCTGGATGATGAACTATGACATAAACAGTAACTTCTGTCTCCTCTGTCATAGACTCTTTGCATAGATGCACAGCCTGACTGGCATCAGAGAGTCATTTACATATACAGAACACACACAAACACAAACACACACACACACATTTGTTAGTTAACAAATCCCTGTTGAGTGCTTGCTTTATTCAAGTTGGTATTAGTTTCTAAATCCCTGCCATCTCCCACTCCAGAATCACACACATTGTTAGTACAGCACTCGCTCCACACCATCCTCTGGATGATGAACTATGACATAAACAGTAACTTCTGTTCCCTCTGTCATAGACTATTTGCATAGATGCACAGCTTGACTGGCGTCAGAGACAACCAAATCATTTACAAATACAGCACAACACACACACACACACACACACACACTCAAAGATATATTGTATAGTACCAGTAAAAAGTTTGCCCACACTCTCTCATTTCAGTTTTATTTTCCTCATTTTTATTTTGTACTGTAGACATACAAGTGCAGGTATGAAGGAATACATGAAATTAGCCATAATATATTTTATAATTATAAAAAGTCTCTATGTGCCTATGCAATAGCTTTGTCAAAATTACATTGCCATTCATACACTTTGTACAAACAGGTAACAAGAAGTTATTAATGAATAAATGAAATAATTATTTGGTTGAGGCATTGCTACAGTATGTGCGTTTCTAGACATATGCTAACAGTGGGGCTGCCACGCTAGCATCATGCATGCATACAATGATACCAAATTGCTTTTGCCCACATGTAACTCCAAGTAAGATGTTGAATAGGGATGCTTTCTCACCACTGGCTAAATTAATTGGTAAGCACCAGGCAGTAAAATTGCTATGGTCAGCTTTCACACTGGCAAATGAACCTCATCAATATTTATCTTTCGGTAGAAATAAGCGGCAATTTTGACTTTTACTATGGAGTGACACGTTTAAACATAAATAAAGCTATATCCTAATTTGTCAGTTTCATCCATGTTTGGCAAATAGTATATCCAATCGGAGAATGAGTCGAATCTGTGGCAGGAGAACAATCTGCTGACCACAGGGTTCGATGGCTCTGTGATGTTTTTTGACCCCAACGGCACCTTCTAGGTAGCACAGCCTAAATGATATGACCTTAACCCCATCAACTGTCATCCTAACCCTAAATTGGAGATGGGATTTTTTAGGCAGAGAAGATGCAGTTTTCTAGGTTGACAGATGGTCATCTCAGTTTATATGGATCACACTGAACCAGTCCATTATTAGCGCCAGCGTGGTATGCTAAAGCTTGTTGCAGAGAAGCCTCAAAACATGATATTGAAACAACTCAAAAACACAATATTCCACTGGGAACAATAGGGACTGAATAAAGTAAAAACAGTCATGCCATATGTGGCATGACACAGTTAAGTCAGGCCTTGCTCAAACATTAAGAAATAATAAGCTGTTTCTTAAAGTCAAGAAAGAATGCCGGATAAGGCTGACGTGTTGCTTATTACATCATTGTCAAGGAGCTAGTAGCCTAGAAAAAAACTAGTTAGATGAATCAATTGAAAATAGTTTATACACGCAAATGAATAGGTTATTAAATAAGAATAGTTATTAAATAGGAATAAGCTATAAATGACTTATAAATAATATATAACTTTCTATTTTTTTTTTTTTTTTTTTTTTTTCAGCATCCCTGGGCAACCGTCACCACATCCACTTTAAGAACTTGCCTACAGTAGTTTACTTAGGCTATATGCAAGTAAAACATAACACACTAACATACTAAACTATGTATGAAAATTGGGACAAGTAAATACTGATTCAATTTTGGTGGTGATCGCTGATCCAGAACATCACCTGGAATTTATGTTGTGTCTGTGACCGCATTGTCTTGGCTGTGGTCTGCGCTCTCTTAGCGCTTTTCTAGTTTTCTAAGGAGAAGTCATGACAGGCATTTTAGAAATATGAATTATCGCTGTACATATGTGATAGCAGTTAGTTGCTCATGATTAAATGAGTGGTGAGCATGAATGGGAGCTTTAGGACCCTGAGGAGTTTCTGCAGAGCTGCTCTGGACTGGGGATGATCCAGTCCTACTCTTCTATAAGTGGACACACACACACACACACACACACACACACATAAACCAAGGTTTAAACATAACACAACGTATCTCTTATGTATTTCCAGGACAGGTATCAATCCATACTAAAGATGTCACACTCACACACACACACACACATACTAGTATACTAGAACACTAGTGAAGGCTCCTTTAGGAAAGGATTAGTATAGGACAAACAGACATGCTCACACACACATTATGTCCATATTGAGCAAAAACACACTCACCCTCAGTGGCACAGATGAAGTTGAGCTTCTCAGTTTCTTTCACATTACTGACCCACTTCCCCTCCTCCAGCCCCAGTCTCCTCCAGACTTCACTGCCCCCACTCCCTGGCAGCCCTGCACCTGATCTTGATCTGGGGCCCAGTTATCATAGCAGACGGTCTCTCCCCAGACCCAGAACCAGCCCACACCACAGGCGTGACGCAGGCCCAGCCACACGTGAGGAGTGGAGGCTCCTTTAGCCCGTTCCATCACCCAGCGCTGGATCCGCTCAGAGCGCACAGACACCAGGTCCACATAATGCTCTTGGCAGTGCTGCAGCGCCTCATTCCAGGTCTTATTCTCACGGACTAGGACCAGCTTGTCTGGAAGAGAAATATTGTACATAGTGCTCAAAGATTTCCATTCTCACCATTATACTCTTTGGCAAACACAACTTATCAAGCTATATGTTACAGTTTAATTTATCTTTACAAATATAGATGAATTTAAGAAACCGTATTTCACAATATTGTCTACAGCACCACACCAGGGGCGTAGCTAGGCCTTTTTTACTAGGGCACATGCCCAAGTAAAAATCAGTTGTGCCTCAGTAAAAAAAAAAATGATATATAAAAAAAGAAAAAAGTATGATTTTATTTAATAACAACCCGTTTTCGGCGTGCGCAGTACATATGCGAATTGAGATCGAGTGAAAGAGAATGGGTTTGTAATTCCAAGTGTTATAGGCTATGTGTGTCTTATCTCTGGTCTGAGACACTCTTTCCACAGTCATATCTGCGCATCTGGCTTGGTGTGCCAAACGGCGATGTAGGCTACTTTAAGGTGAAGTTATACACGAAGTTCCTATAACAAAAGTAGCTGTACATGCTGTGCATTTCTATTGATATAAAACATTACAGGAAACCAGGACAGAGGCAGGGCCTCTGATGGATGAGGAGAGGTACAATTCTGTGTGTCAATGCTGCTAGGTTTGTAATGCGTTGAATGAGCGGAATGGAGCCGTCTGACCTCCAATGGAAAGCTCCTGTGGTCTTTTATCATTTTTATTCATGAACTGAAATGCCCGAAATCAAGAGCTACAGCGCAACTCAAGCATAGCAAACTTTACTCACAATCTCAGTTCAATGAGGTTGGCTTCTGATACTTAAATAACATTTACATGTTACATGTTGTATTATAGTTGCATTACGCGCACCAAGGCACAGCACTGGCCTCTTATTCGCCTCCGTCCAGACCTCGGTATTTTTTTCGAGCCGAAAATAAGTTTGTTGATTAATCTTATTGTGCGCGCTATAGCGTAGCAATACATATCTCGGGTGAATTGATTTTGCTTCATTGTCTTTAGGAAGCTTTATATGGGTATATTGGCTCTTACAATGGAGGTATTTGGTATTAAATTAAACTACACAACCAGATCTATCCATTGGTATCATTGCTTGCGCACTTGCTTGAGAATAAGGTCGTTACATTTCTATATAAAGATCAACAGAAAAACTCTTTTGTTGAGGATGGAGGCCTGTGCCCCAGTAAAGCTTCATCTCTAGTGACGCCCCTGCACCACACAATTCAAAAGTGATGTATGTATCTTTCTGCTCATTTTTTTTTTAAAAAAATTGGAAGCTTCTTATTTGTCTTCTCTTATGTTTTTTCCAAAGAGAGGAAACATGCTGAGTGTACAACTTCATCCCAGAGAAGAATAGCCTACATTTACATTTAAGCATTTACCCCATACTCGAGCCCACCTCTATGCCATAGATCCAATCACAATCGTGGGGCGGGGTGTTAACAGGTATGACGTAGCATAGAAGTAGTAGTCACGTAGAAGTAGTATGTGACACGCACATAGCATTTTCCAATCAGGTTCGAGATTTTTTTGAATACACCCCCCGCCCCGTCACAGCAGAAAACAGGTTAGTGTTTAGCCAATCAATGCTCTATGTGGACAGGGAGTCATTAAACAGGCTTAGCGTTGTTTGAATCGGCTTGTTCATTGCTCTGATTTTGGTTTTAGCCAGAGCCAAGCATATCACGCTTTATGGCTGTGGTCGTATCGCTATCCAGAGGCAGTTTTGAAAGATTCCCTGAGGCTCTATCTATCGTTCCCAGACTATACATTTTATGTTATATTGTGACTTGTCAGGCTAACCCTAACACCCTACTTAAACCTACACCCTACACCTAACCCTAGGGGGCACTGTAGAGTCTGCAAATTTAACTGTATTTCGAATTGGACTACACCAGGGGTTCTCAAAGTGTGGTCCGGGGACCACTGGTGGTCCGTGAGCAAGCTCAAGTGGTCCGTGAGGGGATTTCCCAAAGTTGGAAGTTGGACATTTCATCATTCAAAATGATTAGAAACATGAATTTTCCTTCCTGTTCGGGGTAACTGACAATTTTTGTTTTCATTTACTGTAGTTGTAGAGCATTTACATAATTTACACTCACAACCATTAACTTACACTCAAAGCGCTTCAGTCCAAAAAAAGTGCTTAGCCCCATGCATTTCCTCCTGGGCTAAGTGCTTTTTGGACTGAAGCACCTGGGAGAATACCACCCAAGTGACACAAAGTGATATAACACTAAGTAGAACCCCAGTCATCAGGAAAAATTACACTCGAGCCTATTTTAACAGTCCCACACTACTACCATTAAGTCTTTAGCACTTGAATAGTGACTCACCTTCATAACAGATGAAGTTCATATTCATGTTACAGTTTAAGTCATTCCAGTGTCCATCTTGTTGCATTTCAGTGCACAATTCCTTTACACCCTCGTCATAATTGGGTTCCTGATGTGGCGTACGACTCCAGTAGCGGAATGAGGAGTTGCTGCCATCTGACCACTGCCAGGTGGACTCGCCTCTGAACAGGCCGATCCAGGCACCATTCCAAACTTCATTGCTTGAGGAGGTTACTTGCTCCACCTTCTTCTGTATCTTCTTATCTTCCTCTTCATTCCTCACACTGGCCAGATCTTTGTGATTCTTTCTGCAGTAACTCTGAGCTGCTGTCCAGTTATTTTTCTCATCAACCAGCACATAGCGATCAGTGGAGTCCTTGCCTGTAGTAATATAGAGGTCATGATTAACTTAGAATCAGCACAGCAGTCTGAAATAGTGTGAGAACAAGATTTACAGTCAGCTTTACAGTCTGAACTAGTGGGCTTTACAATGTCAACTAGTGGAAGAATCAGCAGAGTCTGCACTATCAGTCTGAACTATCAGCACTTTTTTAGTTTTGTAGTCTGTACTACTCGAAGGTTAACAAACTGAGCTTCAAGCCAGTCTGGCTGCCTGTGTTGAGTAGAGAGTCTGAGCTAATGTCAGTGTGGATGAAGATATAATAAACTGATCTGTAGCTGTGTTGGATATGTGTATTGTTGAAGAAATGAATAGAATTTATCATTTAAGAAGAAGGCTTCTTACCATCATAGCAGATGAAACCAGATATGTCACAGCTATCACATTTAGCATCATGCCATTTTCCATCTGATTTTGCCTTGAACACACAGGATGGCTCATTTCCATCTGGCTGACCTGTAGCCCAGTTCCGGAATTCTGCTTCATTCTCTCCATAAAACTGCCTGTCACCCAGAGACCACTGCCACTTTCCCCGCAGCCCGATCCAAACACTTCCAGCACCTGCTTTCTGGATCAGACTCTTCACCCTCTTCATCTCTACATCATTGTCTATGGTGGCGAGGTCAGTGAACTCCTCTCTGCAGTACTGCTGAGCTTCTGTCCAGTTCTTCTGTTCCTTCACCACATGGAACTGACGTGGCACAGAGGAACAGGAGATAGTGCACAGACCTGAGAGGAGAGAGAAGTTAACTTAAACACACACACACACGCACACACACACATGCAGACCTGAGAGGAGAGAGAAATTCTCACACACACACACACACACACACACACACACACACACTGACCTGTGACCAGCAGTGTGGTAATGAGCAGCAGGGTCATGACTGAGGGCCTGAAGATAGAATATTATTCAATTTACACACTGGTACAAATCTCTCAACATAGCAAAGGATCAAAAATAATCATTTTATCAGTGTCCATTGTGAACACTTCTGTCCCTGTGTCTATATAGTCAGTAACATCTAGAAGAAAAAAAAAAATAATCGCCTAAAATTGAGTAGTTTTACCCTCAAAATTAATATCATAGATTTTCATAGTACAGTATTTAATTTAAACAAACAAGGATATTTATTATCTTACAGCTAATTCATCTATTTATTTTTTACACCCTTCCAATCCTACATGTGGACTCACCAGTAAAGAGTGGCTGTATCTTTAAGACTGACAAGTTCCAAATAATAAACATGCACAACAGGTTGTGTACAAATGTCCTCCAATTCTTTTCTAGAGAGGCAAGTATCCAAAGTAAAATCAAGACACCAAGACACACAAAGTATACAGATTCACTGTGCACATCCTGCTGAACATACAGTACCCTTGTCACAGTGTATCAAGCTAAGCAGTAATGAGGCTGTTGTAAATGTACCTTATGATCCCAGGACACTTGAGGTGTAATATGATGATGTCAAATCTGTTATCCTGTCAGTGTGTTGATCCGTGCTGTAGTTAAGTGCAAATGAGGTGCTCTGCTCAACTTCCCCAGGCGATGTAGTGTTTAGGGTTTGCGTCACCAGTGTGTTCCTCTTACCTACCATTGTGCGTGTTTGTGTGTGTGGTTGTGTGTGTGTGTGTGTGTGTGTGTGTGTGTGTGTGTGTGTGTGTGTGTGTGTGTGTGTGTGTGTGTGTGTGTTGTGCGACTGATGACATGAGGCATGCAACCAGGATTTGTGCCATGCATTGAATTTCAATTTACTTCTGCTCTCCAATACTGACTTCTGTTGACAGCTTAGCAAAACATTACACACACACACACACACACACACACACACTTGAATATACTGTATTATGTTTACATGTATTGCTTTACTATACCACAGCACTCCCTCCATACCAACTCTTAACTCTGAATGATGAACTGTGAAAGAAACAGTAACTTCTGTCTCCTCTGTAATATTTGCATAGAGAAACAGCCTGGCTGGTGTTAGAGGCAGAAGTCAACAACAGCCCTGTTCATAAAATGAACACAGCACCCATACTGTAACCAAATCATGAACAAATACACCACCACCACACACATACATACTGTCTCTACTTCAACAAGATATTTACATACATGCACAGAAAGAGAAGTATCAAAACATTCATATATCTAATATCCAGGAACATATTTATGTGTAATTCATGATGATTCTGATCACAATCATTTCATTAGGAGCTGCATATATCCCATTTGTGAATATGTAGCTGGTGGCAGTCCGCACCAGGACCAGCTACAAGCTACAAACTCCTGGCGTGGGAGTGGGACGCTCTAACCAACTGAGCTAAAACCCAACCTTCTAACTCAGCTGTTAGAAGTGCCCATGGAATTGGGTGATGAGGATTTACACGTACTGCCGCCAAGCTAGCCGAGCTAGCTTGCCTCCGTTACACATAGATAGGAAAGGTTAATCATAGTAATCTGAAATGGCCATACCAGGAAAATCAAACATTCAAATCTTCATATCAGGAACAAACATTGAACACAAAGGCGTTGAACTTGAAATCTGAAGGGGTCTCCTCGAGCAGGTTCGAACCCTGCTCACACCGTTGTTTTGACAGCGTCCTTTTTTTTATTTTTTATTTTTTCCATAACCCAACCACCACCACAACCACCACTTCTGTTCTGTTGTCTTTCTTTTCCTTGTTTTTTTTTTTTTTAATTATTCCTTCCATTTCATGTAAATCGTATAGACATACTGTATAGTAGAGGACAATAAGAAAGGGAGAAAAAAAAATCTGGCGGCGTCCTTTGTTGCAAACGGGACACAAGACAACAGACACAGACAACTCTCTATCCTGTGTCGGCTTCCACTTAACTTCTTGTTTCTCTTCCCCCCAGCGCTGCTATTTTTGGCAGTATGTGTATTGAGGTTTTCCTACTGCCCATATGAATCACTGTTTATTTGGACTTTTGCTTTGGTCCTGACACCACCTCCAGCCGTCAGCTGCGATGACCGAGCGGTTAAGGCTTTGGACTCGAAATCCAATGGGGTGTCCCCGCGCAGGTTGCCAACAATATGCTAACATTACTGCCGTCAAAAGAAGGCTGAAGTTAGAGTAATCTTCTGAACGGGTGAGTTTGGAACTGATCGGCTTATCAGTTTATGAAGACATGACCACCGTGCCAAGAGTGTTTTTTGTGTTTAATTTTGCCATTGTTGCATGCTGTGGTAAAGTATATAAAAACATCATTTAAATAGGCTTCATCTTGTCTAGGTTGCGTTTGAAGGCAATAAACACCTTTGTGCACATCAGCTATGACCATCATGCACGGGACATAGGATCAGGAACCGTTTGGTATAGCCTTCACATTCAGACATATCGAAAAGACTGAAAATATGGTGAGCTGGTCTTGTTCTAAATGTCAGGGCCGATTTTCTGTCCCAGCCCACCCCTGGCGGAGGTAATAATAATAATAATAATAATAATAATAATAATAATGTATTTGAATATACTGCGCCGCGGGGGGGGGGTGGGGGGGTGGGGGTTACGATGATTCTAAGGGCCTGGCACTGACCCGGGGGCCCAGAGAAATTTTTAAAGGTGTATTGTGTAAGAATTGAAGTTTGAAATATGAAAAAATAAACAAAATGCAACAGGAGAATGTGAAGAAACAAATGCAGTCATCACACAAAAAATACGACCATGCACTCAGCTGCTGAGATGTCAACCCAAATTAGCATGCTAAAAGTTAGCCCCGGCCCTGATGCCTATTTATTTGTATTGTAATACCAATTTTGCCACTAGTAATCGCTAGCGACTAACAGGCCTGTCACAGCTCGCAAACCTCCGATTGTCGACGAAGAAATCGCCTGTGGTTTAGTAGCACTTGGCTTGTAGTTGAAATTAATCTGTCAGAGTCCATTTATGCCCTGTTAATGTACATGTCTATGGCTAATACACATTTTCTGGAGTAGCTGTCAATTCTAGGGAAGATACAAAATCCCACGTTTCCATCAGAATGGGAAGTTAGTTTTAGAAAAGGAGCATACAAGGATTGAGCTGTACTGGATTAGCTGAAACTAACGTCAACCCCACCACCACCACAAGTTATGGGAGCCAGGAACACACTCATTGAAAAGTGAAGATAAGAACCGATTAAACTGGAATTAAACCATCGACATAGTTTGAAAACCATTCATGGCAGCTGGACCAAGTAGGCTAAAGGAAGATTGATGGTGGAACAGCAATGTTTCGTCTGGACAGGTAAATAGACTAACATTAGGCTACCACTGCCCATGTCAAAAGTTATGTTAGATAGATAGCAGAGCCCGTAACGTTACAACTATACGTCCTATGGTTAAATGTAGCGGTATGCCAAGCTGATGTTTGCTAACACAGGGGCTTGTGTTAACGAAATTGATCTGTAAACGTAAAGTAGACCCTGTCAAAAGCAATCAAGCTGTTAGTAGCCCGAGCCAAATGTATTGTCAGTGGGTGCAGTGGCGGTCAACTAGCTAACGTTAACGTTAGTTGGCTCAAATATCAATATGATCTAAAATATCGACCAACTCTGGTAACATTAATTTGCACACCTAAATAATAGTGGACATTCAATTGATTTAATCGAGGTGTAGGTAAGGAATATCTCGATCACAAATTCGTTAGTAAAGGAAAACACATGTGCATCGCTCATCGTTCTTGGAATGGAGTGTATGAAGCGGGCAGGGTGCTTACTGCTGACCTGCGTGTCCCGAGTCAAGCGATAACTCTTATCACGCACTAACGTTAGGCTCTTCTAAAGGAAAAGCCTTCGTTTCGGTGTTGCCGATGCATTGTCCCCTGTCAATATGTTGAACTTAGTTAACGTTAGTCTGTGTTATAGCCGCGCTTTTCGCTAAAGGTGATTATTTTCATGGGCTCTTGTCAAGCTTCTTGATATAGTTGCATGTTACCCATCTTTGTAAATTATGGTGGAAGCTTTCAATTTTTGGATAGGGTAGAAAAAATACTTTGAGAAGAGCCTCAAACTCTACAGGCTATGGCTCTGGTTTATGCTGAACACCACCCCTTGAGTGTGGAGTATGGTATTTGATTTTTTTACAGGAATTCCACATAGCACCTTTAATATTAAAGTTAACATTTGAGGGGCCCAAAATTATTTTTTGTCATAGGGCCCAAAATTTCTAGCAGCGCCCCTGCTTCTTAAATAATAATATATTATATGCTAAGGCATATAATGCCTTTTTATTCATGTCATCGATGAGCATGTGTCCATCTATTTTGTGTAGCTAACAAGCACAATCACCTAGTTTTTCCAGATACTGAAGAACGAGCCTCATGGTCAGAATGTAAAGAGTCAATAATCAGGAGAGGAGGCCGCACTATGCATAGACCTACACATTTTATTCACACAGACGCAGGGCCAGCACCACAGATTCTTCAGAAGCCAGATATGTGGTGGTAGTTCATGTCTATGGGAGGAAATTGGAGTCATCCGAGCTAGCAGCCACTAGCCTGGCCACACCGTCCCAGTGAGCTGCCACCCAGTGGCAGCTGGCACCCCAATCAGTCAACCTCCAAAGATGCAAAGGCCAAGTAAAGCTAGATAGCGCAAATTTATTTTTTTGTATTTTTGTACACCATGGACATTGATATATGTATAGTATGATTTTGACATGATCTAAAAAGAAAGAAAAAAACTTCAGCACATTAACAGACTTGGAGCACACCTGATTAAAAGTTCATTTTCTATGGAATGGAGAGTCACATAGTCTTGACAATAATATGAAATGGGGCAGGGGGCGTTGGAGATCACAATACCATGCCAAAAATGTACATCCATTACTCAGAAAAATAAGCCTTTTAAAATTTCGGTGGAATTCTTGGATTCTGTCATAGACTTCAATGTTACAGAATGAGCTTCTCCACTGCATAAATGCTAGCGCCGCCCAGAACTACCTTATTTGGCATTAGCCTCATGACTCCAGGAAGTGGGTCCTCATGATTTATCTCCGTAATGAAGGATCTCTGTCAGCACTCTTAAAATAACAAAAAGGCTTTTGGGTGAAGCTTGCCCCCATCCTTCTGAACAGAATGTGAAGAGAGAACAGCACAACCTAGTGGTGAGTTATGCAAAAGTGCCAGACTGAATAAAGTAAACAACTAAAATGAATTAATGTTGGGGGCCCCTTTCAACCCAGGCCCCAGTCAATTTCCTGCTTTACCTGCCTTGTTGCGATGGCCCTGGAAACCATTACCTATGAATCTATATAAACTATAAAAAATAAATATGAAAGACGGACAGAAATGTAGAACTACTTCTTACATTATAATACTTTCTAAATAGCTCATTTATAAAGAGTGTGTTTTACCTATGAAGACATACCAGATAAGAAAGCATTTGTGAGTACAAAATATCTCTGAAAGATGAGTAAGTGGGGATCATATTTCTCATAGGAAGGGCTGGTGAGGCCAATATAGTCCAGTTGTCTTGGTTAATGCTTGGCACCTAAAGCTGGCAACAGACCTATACCGATTATTAACCCCGATTTTGATACGATGGAACGTCCGGGCCAGTCATGGGTAGTCACGGGTAATCATGAGTAGTCGCAAGTTTCAGTGTGTTTGGGTGACAGATTTGTAACGATGCGATTCTTCCCATTGTTGACGCAATTACGACTGGGTCCAACTGAATCAAACATGTTTGATATGATCTTAACCGGTCCGTTCTGAGGTCGCTATGATACCAATTATGACATTAAAATGCCGACAACTCGATCGTTAGGTTTGTGCTCATGAACGACCGTCAATAGGTTTGGCTCACTAATCGTAAAAGACTGCCGTTCTAATCGTAAAAGACTGAGAAAGTCGGTAGGTTGTTTTGAGAATTTCTCCTATCATTACCAAGCAAGTGCTAACATCTTTTGTTGCCACAGTTCCTGTAAACACACATACAGTATGAAGTAGCATTGGCACCAGTAAACCACAGACCTCATAGTGATGCAGTTAGCGTGCCCAATAGACTTGTTTCACACTTCAACATTCCGAGGTTCTAAAAGCATTCCATGATAGTAAACTGAACATTCTATCATTGAAATGCATTGGATTTATGCCTCTTTCTGACTTGAAAAAAATGAGTAATAACATTTAAAATAAGTCTAAATTCACTTTCTTTCAAATAATACACATTTGAAGCACGCAAATTTGGAGGTCCCGAGTAGATAAAAGTGGTTTTACATTTATGTGCATGAAGCTTCAATCTATTCGGGACCTCCCAATTTGTGTGCTTCAAATGTGTATTATTTGAAGGAAAGTGAATTTAAACATGTTTGAAATGTTATTACCCATTTTTTCAAGTCAGAAAGAGGCTTAAATCCAATGCATTTCAATGATAGAATGTTCAGTTTACTACCATGGAATGTCGGAATGTTCAGGTGTGAAACAGGTCTATAGGCCTAGAGACAATCAGACCTCAATGACCCCATTAATGTTCTTCTTCAGACGACACTCAGCACTCGTGTTTATGCTGTCTCTAACTTTTTTATAGAACTTCACCTAGCTTACATGTCCTGTATTGTATGTCAATCTTCTTCTCATCACAGTAGATTTCAATGAAAAAAGAAAGGCCAAATGTAACAAAAAACGCCCAGAAGAAAACACTGAATACCAAAAAAACCCAAAATAATGGTATTACGTCTTTTTAAGATTAGTTCATCAATTAAGTGCAGTTGTGCCTACAGTATTCCTACAACTGTGGTCAGGGTTAGCCATCTATTCACCAAGGCTAAATGAAACAGTTTTGTGTTTCTGAGGCAGTGTGTATGCTCTATAGCATGTAACTGGTCTGTTCCTGACTAGTGATTTTGCTACTAAGTCACTTTTCAACTGCATTAAAGTTGATGCAATATTATGCTAACTTTACAACAGTAAATGACTAAATTAACTGGAGGTGAACATACAGAAATGCAAGTAATTGGATGATCTCTCTGTAACTGACTGTTTCATGTTTCTCACTATATCCTCTGTCTATTAGTGATAATGTGCACAAAGAGACAAGGTAAGTGATTGTGGTTTTGCTTTGGTTTCCACTCAAAGCTGTGGGTTGGAGGGGTCTGCATTTCCTATAGAGGGGCCTAGGGCTCTCTGGAAATGATGTGCATTGTACACCCACCTGAATTTGACCAAATTGCAATAGGATTTGATGCAATAGGCCTATTCAACTAATATGCAATAGGAATGATGCAATATTTTGCACAAATGCATGCTGAAATTGTCTTGATTGATGTGTAAATTTTAGACATTTGACTACATGTAGTTGGTGTTGCATTATTGGTTTACACTTTGATTTTTAACAAGAGTGGCATCATATCATGAGCATGATTTTTTTTTGTTATTATTGTAATGTAAAGGTCTGGGGCTAGACATTACAAACAAAAGGCAAAAGAATATGTTTATGTACTGTATTGAAGACTGATCATTATTCATACAAAATGCATGTAAAAGAGCAAAAATGAATAGGCCTATGTCATGATAAAAGCAATACTCTCACACTTCTACAGTTGGTGTTTTGCACAGCAACACCTTTTTTATCTGTGGGTTCAGTCAGAACGTGGCATCTCTCATATAGTTCCTTTCCCCTACTTCCTCATTCACAGAATCTGACCGGACATCATTAATGTCAGCAATTAATACCAACAACAGTTTTGTTACTGTTTCACCACGCATAGCCCTGTTGTTTTTAACAGTTTATGTTTATGGCCTTTCGGAATCTTTGAAGCAGACTAGTACACCTTGACAAGTATGATATTAATATTTACTGTAAATATAATACTAATAATATGAGAGTAAAGTGAATGTAATGAAATAATTTTCATTATAATTCAGTGTAAACACAATTACCCTGAAGAAATAGCAAATCCGATGCTTAAGTTAAGAAAAATCAAATTGGCAGTGATTTAAAACATCTTGTAGAATAGCAAAACAAACAACCAAAAAAGAAGTTTGAGTTTGAAGGTTTGAAAGACCAAGTAGGGGAAATCCATTTTAATCTATTTGATATTCAAGACTCAGGCCATCCTCTTTTGTCTCCCAACCCCACAGACGACAAACATTCTTTTTGCAGTTTGGAGTCAAGTAGGCCTAGGCCTACAGTGCATAAGTATCAATTGCTAGAGTGACATATTCACAAATCAGATGTGTGAACAAGCTGAGATGATTCATAGCACATCATATTATAAATGTTATTGTCTGTTCATAGTGCCTCCTGTAGCTCTGGACAAAACTCATACTTCCACTGTAGTAATGTCGTTGTATGGGAACATATTTTTGCCACTTTCAGTTCCTTGTTCTATAGGCCTGTTGCTTTGGTTAAAATAGATGGATTTTTTAAGACTGACAGTAAAACAGGAAAGTAAGAGAGAATTTTTATACATATATTGCTGCTTCATCACCTAAGTCATTGAGCCATCGTTCACCAAACAATAAACTTGTACATGGTAGACGTTCATTGACTTCCTTTTGTTGGTCTACACAAAACTACCCACACAAACTCTGTCTATCTTTCATTTCTTTTTTTCTTTCTTTCCCTTTGATGCTCACCACTTGGTTTCCCTTTCTCTACCACTTCGGTCCTCCCCTGCTCTCTGTGGGAGGGTGTGACCTGTTCTGCAAGCCTCTTTCCCTCTCATTACACACTAACGTCTCAGTCACTCAGTTAACGGCCACCTCACAGCATGGAGCTCTCTGCTTTGGGCCTATTGCTCGGTGAGTTATATCTCTCTCTCTCTCTCTCTCTCTCTCTCTCTCTCTCTCTCTCTCTCTCTCTCTATCTACTGTATCTCTCTTTGTGTTTGTGTGTCACTACGTGTGTGGGATTCTGAACATTTCCATCTTGAGAACTCTCTGTAAATGTGTGTATAATATGTGTATAGAACTTAATTCCCACTCAGAGCATACCTTGCTTTCATCTTTACTTAAACGTTGATCTCAAACTTGTGTCACACTGTGCTCAAGCAGCCTGGGCTGTCAGGACAGGTAAACTGAGCAATTATATTTGATTGACTGTTTAATCCTTTCAGTAGTTGGTGGTGTTTTCAAAACATATTCCACTGTAGGCTGGAGTGGACTGTTAAACTGTACATTCAATAATTAAAGGATGCTCTAAGACTATAATAACGTTGTTCATGTGAATATGAATGAAGTGTTGCTCTAGAGCAGTGTTTCTCAAACTTTTTCAGACTGGCCTCATGCCCCCTCTCCAATTAAAATGGTGCTACCCTTTATCCTTTAAAGCATTTTTATATAGGCTTTTCTATGCACTTCAAATTCAGATAGCCTGAAGTTTTTAACAAATTACAGGGCTGCCTCTAAGTATTCAGTGAACAGTTCATCTTTTGCCTTCAAATAATGTTAGTGAGAAACAGACTAAATTCACATTTTTTTTTTTTTTTTTGAAATCCTCTCATGGACCACTTGAGCTTGCTCACGGACCACCAGTGGTCCCCGGACCTCACTTTGAGAACCACTGCTCTAGAGTAATTTCAAGCATACATCATACATCATACATCAGCGGTATTGGGGTTTCTCTGTTAAGTTACTCAAACTATAAGGGCCTCTAGGCGCTAAGCTTGACATTAATACCTGCTGAGATCACAGGCTCCAGTATGTATTTGGGTGCAGTGTGCACAAGTTCTGTATGTCCAGTTATTGATAAGATACTGTATAAGAAATGGAAAGAGTTGGTTCATAATGTGAACACTTTGGCTTTTATTGTTATGTTATGCTATCTGTGTATCACAGACAATCATATTTTCCAGGTCAAACCAAAGACAGGAAGAATAGTTTAGACTATGTCACATGTGTTAATAAAATGTACTGTCTGCTGCTGTGTAGGTAGGTTTAAGTAAAGTTAGAATCTGTATGGTGGTATTCTGTTATGCACTACATTTATTTTTGAGGAACTGGATGTTCTTAAATAGGTTTCATTATATGGGTATACATGACACTGGCTGTAAAGGCCCTGCTGCTGCATTTGCTCTCTCTCTCTCTCTCTCTCTCGCTCTGTCTGTCTCTCTCACTCACACACACACCCCCTATGTTTTGCTGATATCTTGTATCATTGAGATGATAATGATGGGGATGATTGCATTACTCCTTCATCAGAAAATGAAAGTATGCAGAAATCCATGCGGGTTAAATGGTCTTTGATATTCCAATTCTACCATTTAGTGACATCAGTCTGGATATTCATATTTTTCCCACATGTTATAATGTTATGTTCTGGCCTTAATTTACTTAATGCTGTACACTGTCTATAATAAGCAAAATAGTTCAGTGGTCACACCTCATGAGGCCTTGGGACAGACAGGAAGACAGTTGACACTTGTCTTTGGGATGATGTAGCTTTACAAAGGCATAAATGGTTTTGATAATTGTCTCAATGGTTTCTGTAAGAGGATGTCTGACTGTTTCTCTGTGTCTTTGTGTTCCAGTGCTGAGCTTGAGTTCCATCTCTCAACATGCTGCAGGTGTGTGACTGTACACAAACTTTCACATGTTTTTTGTTGTTGTTGTTGTTGTTGTTGTTTGTTTTTCTTCAGCCTATTGTTTGTAAATGTTGTTACGATACCTTGCCTTAGCAATAACAAAAATAAAAGTAGGGTGCATCAAATTTGAATGGGAAATTTTAATTTGAAAATATCAATTTGGCTGGCCTTGCATCTTGTTCCAATTCATAGAAAAATTACTTTTGCAAAGTTTTGAGAAATTTCTTTGAGATTTTTTTTTAGCTTAAGCGCTAACAACCAAAACGGCAGCTCAAGAAAACTGAGGTGATCTTTCTGTTTTTGTGTTTGCTGTGTTTTAATGCATATTATAAGTATTATATATGTACAGTAGTTATGTCTTAGTATAGGCCTACTTAAGGCATATTTATAGATATTTTCTGCTTATTACATCTAGCTAAGCCCTAAGTTTTTTGGAGGTTTAGTTCGCCTAGAACAGCATAGGCCTATCCAAAATACATCATGAATAGCTCCATAACTATGTAGTGTATTTACATAATCTTGGTATGGGTAGGTAAGACCCCAGAAAGCATTGCATTGCACTAGCACTAGTATTGTTAGTGCTTAAGCTAACAAAAACAGATGTCCGGTGGCACCTAAATCATCATGTCTTGGAAAAATATTTTGCATGTGTTGTTTCTATCTATATTGGAACAGTTTTAGCACCCAGCCATATCAAAATACATGAATTATGTTTTTTGATGCACCCTATCGGGCAGTAAAAATCTCTCAGTCTCTGTAACCCTAGGATACATGGCTGTGCAGTGTAGTGCGACTTGAGTAGAGAGAGAAAGTGACAAAGTACAAATACACAAGTACATTGTGAGGCAAGCTTTTAAGGCTCATTCCAACATGAATGGGACAATAACACAATTGCTTACATTTGTTACAACGACTCATTGAGTGCACTGAAGGCTAAGTCTGCTTCCTTAACCAAAATCTGCCAAGTGCAAACTATTCTTTGTACTTTTATTCTTAAAGGATATTTTTGAGCCAATAAGTTTTACTTTAACTTGTGTAAGGAAGTAAAGTCAGTACTTACACTTTTAGCAGAGATAGCCTCATTTGCACAAATATCTATTGTTATACTTTTTTATAGTATGGAAAATGTACTTCTGACGACTAGACACCACACAGTAGGTGAAAGTGCATCTAAATTCTCACATTGGTGTGTACTCCAAACAAGGTGTTTGTGTACTGGTGTTTGTAGTTGGTATTACCCCTGCGAGGTGTCCACATGTGAGGTGTGATAAGATCCACTTGCATAAAAGTTGAGGTCAAAAGACTGACTGTGAAAATGGGATGTGGAGTAACTAATCCCATCAAAACAAATACTTTCACACACAAAAAAGATTGGCACATTTCTAATGGTATAATCTTTGCGCCACAATTTGTAGCAGATGGAGAATTAGTAGCAACATCAACAGATGAAAAAAACGACCAAACAAATCCGGAGCAAGGTGAGTCTTTTTAGCAATATTTGAATAAATGTGATGCATTGATAATTTTTGTCTGCTGTTTGTAGTTGGTATATCCCCCTAGTCATTGAAGGAAAGGGCTAAAACTAAACTGTCTATTCATTACAATTCTCAACTTAAAGGTGTGAATTTGAAAACTTTGTCTACTTTGTAGAATGACTATACTGGTAGTATTTTCAAATCTCATATCTGTTTTACTTGCTTTCACATACAGTATACATCATTGTGATAACATGGTAGCTGTCTTGAAAAATATATACTATAAGAATATGACTATCACAGTCCCAATGTTTAGCTTGTGAATGACCAAATGAGAACAGTTTGTCCTCATTTCCCTTTGTTCCTCATCCTCTCCATGGTTTCCTCTCCAGCCCTGCCTTTGCCTACAGTGAGTGTAGAGCCCCAGAGTCCTGTGTTCACTGGAGAGACAGTCACTCTGAAGTGTGTGATAGAGTCTCACAGTGGCTGGACATATAAGTGGTATAAAGGGTCCAGCAGAATCCCAGTGTCTGAGGGAAACATCTTCACCATCAGAGGAGCTGCTGAGTCTCATAAGGGCCAGTACTGGTGTCAGGGGGAGAGGAGAGACAGACACTTAACATCACAACCCAGCAGTAAAATAACTCTTGATGTCCAAGGTAAAACACAAACGTGTGTGTGTGTGTGTACATGAGTCTGTCTGTCTGTACATCTTTGTGTGTGTGTGTGTGTGTGTGTGTGTGTGTGTGCGCGCGCGCACGTATGTGTGTGTGTGTGTGTGTGTGTTTGTTTTCATATAAGGTGACATACAGAAACTTGTCTTTCTCACTGTCATGTTAGGCAAATAATGATCAAAGATGAGTTTGTGCCTAATTTAAGATTTCACATTAACTCCCCTTCACTCCTCATTCTGCACTCTCCAGCCCTGCCTTTGGCTACAGTGAGTGTAGAGCCCCAGAGTCTTGTGTTCACTGGAGAGACAGTCACTCTGAAGTGTGTGATAGAGTCTCTCAGTGGCTGGACATATAAGTGGTATAAAGGGTCCAGCAGAGTGTCTGAGGAAAGCACCTTCACCATCAGAGGAGCTACTGAGTCTCATAAGGGGCAGTACTGGTGTCAGGGGGAGAGGACAGACCGACCCACAGCATCACAACCTAGCAGCAGAATAACTCTTTACGTCAAAGGTAATACACAAGTGTATGTGTGTGAGTGTGTGTATGTACTGTATGTGTGTGTGTGTTAGAGAGAGAGAGAGAGAATGAGAGAGAGAGAGATTTGGCGTGCACACATCAAATTCTCCATTTCCTCCTCTTCAGCCTCAAAGCCCAAACTCCAAGCCAGTCCAGGCCACCTACTCCTCATAGGAGACTCAGTGACTCTGAGATGTGAGTTGGGTGTTTCCTCTGGTTTGGTGTTCTACTGGTACAGAGACACACAGACCTCTGATCCTGTGGTTCAGACTGATGTAAACTCCTACAGCATCAGCTCTGTTAAAGTCTCTGATGGAGGACAGTACTGGTGCAGAGCTGGGAGAGGAGACCCAGTCTATTACTCACAGTACAGCAATGAGGTGTGGGTAGAAGTCAAGGGTGAGTTGTTTTGTAACTCTGTAGTTCACACACACACACACACACACACACACACACACACACACACACACACACACACACACACACACACACACACACAGACACCAGTCTACTGCATTGACATTCTACTGGTACAGAGACACACAGACCTCTGATCCTGTGGCTCAGACTGATGGAAACTCCTACAGCATCAGCTCTGTTAAAGTCTCTAATGGAGGACAGTACTGGTGCAGAGCACAGAGAAATAATCAGGCCTTTTATACACAGTATAGTGATGGTGCTGATATGAAGATTACAGGTTAGTTTACTTAAAGGAGACATAGAATGGAAAACCACTTTTACATTGGTTTTGATGAAGTAAGAGAGGTTGTGGATGGTCAAAGAGCTATCATGAACATGAGGCATGGTTCTGCCGTCTTTCATATGGAAATCCTACATTTAGAAATAGCGATTAAATGATGGGCGAATTAGAACAGCCTACAAATGATGTCAAATAGCACAAAGCCATTGCAGTTCAATTAAGGTGGCCAGAGTGAGGCGTTGTTTAGGCAAAAAACCCATTTCAATACACATCTTAAATATGAGTTGTTAACTAGGCTCGTAAAATATCACTTGATCTTTTTTTGACAAAATACAATTGAACATGTTGTATTTTAACATCAGAGAACAAGTTACAATAGCTCAATTAATCCATTCTATGTCATCTTTAAGGTATAAGTCCGGAGTAAGTTTAAGCATAGCCCTGCTGCACGAGCCTTCTAACAGCAATATATTTTGCATGGAATGAAAGAATTTCGAACAGCATACACCGAATGCGAACGCGAACCACTTTACATTTAGTCAACGGTACCTAAGATCTTACTTTCGGTTTCGATTGATCAGGTCCCATTGATTCAGTGTAAACTAGTGCTTTTTCGTTTATGCGTTCGCGTTCGGTCTATACTATTCCAAATTATTTTGTTCCACTCGCTAACTAGTCCATTTAGCAATCTCTTTCAACAGGGCAATGCTTGAATTCACTCTGGTGCTTTCCTTTAATTAATTACTTAATGAATATAACAAACATGCAGTGAAGATATGATCGTATGAGGAACATTTCATCAATACATTTATTCATAGACCTACTGTATTAATATTTAGATTATACTCTAATGCCAAATTTTAACAAATGCATTCACTGGATATTTTGACAGAAAGACCAAACGCTATCATTACACTAAAATCAAACTGGACCAAGTTCTTCAGTGGGGAGCAGGTCTCTCTCAGATGTGACATAACGAGTGGGGAGAGCACAGACTGGGAGTACAGCTGGTTTAGAGATGGACAGAGAGCATACACCTACGATCAGTATCAGTACGATTGGCCCTATCAGCCTGTAAAGGGATATGAAATCAATCCAGTGAAAGCTGGTAGATACACTTGTAAAGGACGAAGGAAACATGGTCAAAAAGAATCATCAAAAGAAAGTGCTGCTGTTGCTATTGCAATGTTGTCTGGTCAGTATGTTTAATTTCATTTTCCATGAGCTTTTATACTGATTTTATTTGAGATGTTGATAAATGTGTTATTTAGTGCTGTCAGTTTAACGCGTTATTAACGGCGTTAACGCAAACCCATTTTAACGCCGTCAATTTTTTTAACGCGCGATTAATGCATTTGACCCGCCATTATCAATGGAATGTGAAAAAAAAATATCTCCGACATTCCAACACCTCCCGACGTTTCAGTATGTCCTGTGTTTGTATTAGGCTTGAAGTAGGCCTACTGCTTAGCCTAGGACCTAGGCTACTCATGCCTACAGTAGCCTACACACACACTCCACACAGGGGTGTAGATGTGTCTGCACTCTGCTCTGCTGCTCCGATGTCAGTGAAAATAAATATTTTACCGACACAATCGTTGACGTTCACTCGCATGTTCGCATATTTAGGTTGTTAATTAGATAGAGGATTAATGTTGTCATCCCTTCTCTTGAACTGAATACCCCGCAAATAGGCTAATATCAGTTTCAAAATTGCAGCGCGAGTGAGAGAGGTGAAGGTCGGAGCGCAACTGAGAGAGAGAATGTTTGTGAGCGTCATTTGATGTCAGTGAAAACAAATATTTTACCGACACAATCGTTGACGCTCACTCGCATGTTCGCATATTTAGGTTGTTAACTAGCTAGAGGATTAATGTTGTCACTTAGAAATCCCTTCTCTTGAACGGAATACCCCGCAAATAGGCTAATATCAGTTTCAAAATTGCAGCGCGAGTGACACTGCGTTCACACTGCATCCGTCCGTTGACGGACGACGGGGGAGGGGTCTGACGGAGGGGGGAGTCAATTCTCTCAATCCCGATTGGTTTGACGGATCCGTCGCCAGCTAAAAAGTTGAACATGTTTTAACTTTTTGACGGACGCAACGGAGCTGTTTTGACGGACGGACCCACAATGCATTTCGCGAAAGCTCCATTCAAAGTCAATGGGATCCGTCAACTGACGGATGCAGTGTGAATGCCCTGTGAGAGAGGTGAAGGTCGGAGCGCAAATGAGAGAGAGAATGTTTGTGAGCGTCATTTGATGTCAGTGAAAACAAATATTTTACCGACACAATCGTTGACGCTCACTCGCATGTTCGCATATTTAGGCTGTTAACTAGCTTGAGGATTAATGTTGTCACTTAGGAATCCCTTCTCTTGAACTGAATACCCCGCAAATAGGCTAATATAAGTTTCAAAATTGCAGCGCGAGTGAGAGAGGTGAAACAGGTCGGAGCGCAACTGAGAGAGAGAATTGTGCAAAGGAGAGGCATAGCCTAGCCTACCTGATTCTGAACGTATGACCTTGTCACTAAAATGAGAGCTTCTTGCAGGGCAATTGCCAATATGGCAAAATGCATTTTAAAGGTATGCTCATGCAATGTACTGTTTACTCATGTAGACCATAATGCCATATTTTCATATTGAGCCTCTTTAAAATATAGGTTAGTAGGCTATAATTTAAAGGGCCACCATCCATGTTTTTTTTTTTTTGTTTTTTTTTTTGTAAACATGTGAATTAGCAACATAAAAGACATCAACATCTCTCTGGCAGTACTTGAACATGTTACTAATTTCTGATGCTGTAACTGGGTTTTCTTTTATTTTAAATTGGTATTCACCCCCACCAATGAATGCTGATAACAGCATTAAAATGAAAATAAATAAATAAAAATGGGACAAAAAGAAATCGAGGGACATTTAGAATAGAAAGAAATTTGCGATTAATCGCGATTAATTATGAGTTAACTACGGAAAAAATGTGATTAATCGCGATTAAATACTTTAATCGCTTGACAGCACTAGTGTTATTATGTACTCATGCTTTATGCTGTTGCTTAGACTGTCTAGAGGTCATAAGCTCTCCAACTTTCAATTTTGTTCTTAACAGAGAAAGCCCAGGCAGTTCTCAGCTCCCTTTCACAGACCTGGCTGACTGAAGGAGACACAGTGACTCTGAGCTGTGGGGTTAAAGGCTTCACTACAGGCTGGAGATTCCACTGGTACAAGACTGCCCCCTACAGGCAAGATTCACTAAAAGTGATTCATAGACAGATAACATATTCTGTAGAGCTGCTCCCAGACAGCATGAGAGGATCTGGAGGCTCCTACACTCTCAGCCCTGCAGCTCTTAGACACTCAGGGGTTTATGTGTGCAGAGCAGAGAGAGGAGAAAAGTCTATTACACAGAGTTCAGCCAACCTCAACCTATCTGGGTAACAGGTGAGAGACAGTCAAATCCAGACCAGAGGTGGAAAGTAACTAATTACATTTACTCAAATTACTGTAATTAAGTAACTTTTTAGAGTAATTTGTAATTTTTCAAGTATTTTTTTAAATAGGTAATTTTACTTTTACTTAAGTATATTTTGAGGCAAGTATTGTACTTTGTACTTCACTACTTTTTTGAAACCTCCTGATTACTGAGTAAAAAAATCAATGTGAGGAAAAAACATTTGGCTTGAACCGAAAGTTAATACAGACTATTTACTGTAGTTTAAAGCTGACCCTGCTTCTTGTAAATGTTGACAATAGTCAAGCAACATGTGGAAGTGATAGGCCTAAATTCAAAAGCAAAGGAAATCTTTGGCCAAGGAATGTTGTCAGCCAGTATAACCATTGCTTCAGTCCAGGTCAATCTGAGTCTAGCCAGGGTTAGGGTAGCCCCGAATACCATCAATATGTAAAATCTCAAACCTAGTCGGCTACCTTATTCTAGCACTCTCAAGATGCCAAAATTAACAAATCACACCATAAGATGTGAACTGGCTGGGCTGATTGCTGTCACTGTTATCTGGATCGGTTGCCTGGTCAGAATGAGATTAAAGTTTGATACCTAACCTACAACTCCTATGATTGAATACATTTCTTATCTTAAAAACGGAAAACCTTATGAATTGTGATTGGCATGTAGGCCAATGTAAGTGCTCTCTCAATCATGCCATCTACAGTAGCTGTTGTAGCCCATTACTTGTAAATAACACTGTACGTACACATTTGTTTTTTTAGAAATGTGAGAAGGGACTTTACACAGCCACTACTCTTTGGTTACTGTAATGTCTTTGACCAAACATTCATTCATTCATTCATTCATAACAACAAGTTTGATAGTGGTTACTGATATTGGAATTATTGGGTTGCTAACGCAACCAAGCAACACCCAAGCAATGCTTTTGATTATGATTTTTTAATATATATCAAATAATTGAAAGTAACTAAGTAACTTGTACTTTAAGTAAATTCTAAATGAAGTAATTTTTACTTTTACTTGAGTAGATTTTTTGTTTGTTACTTTTACTTGTACTTGAGTAGAATTTAAGCAAAGTAAAGATACTTTTACTTAGTTACAATTTTTCTGTACTTTTTCCACCTCTGATCCAGACCAATACATTTTGTGTGAAGTAAGTGTCTCTAGTCTGTCATTTTATATGATTTCATATTCATGTATGGCATTGTCCATCTCAGGTGTCTCACCGGAAGCTTCTCAGATCCTCCATTCCAACAGGTCCCAGATCTTCAGATATGAGTCTCTCTCCCTGAGCTGTGGGGTTCAGGGCAACTCTACTGGATGGAGACTGAGGTGGTTCACAGACAGAGGAGAGGAATCAAAGTGTCCCACTGGCTGGAGATCAGAAACAGGATCCACCTGCAGCATCAGCTCAGCATCTCCATCAGACAGTGGAGTTTACTGGTGTCAGTCTGAGTCAGTAGAGCAGAGTAATCCTGTCAACATCACAGTGCATGGTGAGGGGAGCCTGATGTTTTTTTTAACCCTTCCAGGCGACACTGTCTGCAAGGCACTACTGGGGGGGGGGGGGGGAGAGTAGTGCCTGCAATTCAATGCAGTGCTGCCTGGAAGGTGCTGCTGAGGACAAACAACACCAAAGACATCATATTGGGTATAGAACATGGACAGGTTTCTCTTAACGTACCCTTAGTTCAACAAAATGGATTGAAGAAATGTACAGAACTAGTCAAGTTGTGTCAGAAATTAATATATAGTCGTACAGTAGATGGTTTCGTTTTACACTACTGAATAAATTAACCACTTGAGTTTGGTTGTGTAGATGGTTATGTGATCCTGGAGAGTCCTGTCCATCCTGTGACTGAGGGAGATCCTCTGGCTCTGCGCTGCAGATATCAGTACCACCAGCCATTAAACATCAGCGCTGACTTCTATAAAGATGGGACACTCCTCCAGACCTCCACCACAGGAGAGATGACTATCCCTGCAGTCTCAAAGTCACATGAAGGCCTCTATAAGTGCAGGAACACAGAGAGAGGAGAGTCACCAGAGAGCTGGGTCAAGATCAGAGGTCACTGACATGTACTGTACATCTTAATTAGGCCTATGTCATTAGTATATCAATGATTTATTCACGCCTCTGCCAACTTATTTCCAAAAAATATATTTGGACATACCGGTATTTTGAAATGTATGTTGATGACATGTATGCAAAATTGCACATGTATGAAGAAATGCATCTTGACATGCACATGTATGGAGAAATGTATTAATTTCACTGGGTCATAATGAGACCAATACTGATTCTCTCTGTCTCTGTCTCTTTATACAGGTCTGCTTGAAACAACACTGTCTGTGCAGACCGAGTCAGAACAGAAGCAAAGTAGTAAGTTTAAACTCATATTCATCATGTATGTGCTTTTGTCTTTCCACACATTCACACCAGCGTGCACACACACACACTCAGGTGACTGCTATGTCTTTGTTAGATTCAGGTTCCCTCATCCTGATATCAGTAGGAGTGGTAGTTGGACTTCTCTGCTGTTTAATCTTCTGGCTCCATCGTTGTGGGTATCTCACAGGTGAAGCATACCATCCACATTAGTTACATCAACACTCAACATGATACCACATGTTAAATATGATCCATAATGACACTGTTTATGTTGGGTTGCAGGCCCATGTTTGACCACCCGAATATCGTAAGTAACATTCTGCCTGAATCCATCTTCATTAGCATCAGACATACAGCACATCTCTGTCAGTTCATGACAGATCTCTGTGTCCCCCCAGAGATCAACACCAGCAGAGCACCAATCAGAGTTCAGGCCAGGACCAACGGACCAATCAGAGTTCAGACCAGGACCAACGGACCAATAAGAGTTCAGACCAGGAGCAGTCTGCAGGATGTGAGGAGGCTCAGTCAGAGTATATGTCACTGCAGAAGAGTAAGACTGACCTTACTGACTTCATTTGTGTGTGGTACATGTTAAACTGCCTACAGGAATGAATGGTTTCACTCTAAAAAGTCCATTGACATCTGTTGATTCAGGCTACTGTAGGTTTGTTGTGAATTCGAAAGTGCTCCGCAATGCTGTCAGAACCGGTGTGCAGGCGGTTTTAATGTGTTCAACCCTTTGATTCCAATAGGAAGTACAGATGTCTACGACACTCTCTCACCACTGTATATGCCTCTGCAGAAAGGTGTGTGCTTTTTCTGAAACCTCAGATCAAATTTATTGAATCACTTGCACAGTACACACTATTTGATTTTTTCTCATGTGGGATAGGTACTACAGATATCTATGAAACAATTAGGCCATCCATGGACCCTCAAGAAGGTAAAATATTTTTTATTAATGCATCTAGTATTGGTGTTATAACCCTTTTGGGACAAAAAACATGTAATTTATTATGAATAATTATAATCATTATGTCATTATGAAACTAAGGGCCTGACCTCTTGCCACTGACAGCGGTTATACTTTTGCAGAGGCTGTTATTATATACGTTCTACAAAAATAACTGTGAGCGTTGAGAAGGTTCATTCAAAGTGAATGGAACATCCTGTAGCATATAAACAAGGCATATAATAAATATATAAAATACAATTTGATCTACTCCATGAAGACTATCCTCCTAATGTCAGTCTTTCCTCTCCAGATGATGAGGATGGATATGATGATGTGGTTCTCACAGAGACTCAGACTCATGATGTGGTTGACACTGAGATCAAATGAAAGATATGTGTCATGCCGGAAACTGGCAGTAGTATTACCAAAGACACAAGAACACAACTTGCCATAAATTGTATATTTTATGTATGTGTAATGTAACATTATTTTAGGAATATTCATATTTAAATTAAGTAATTTAAATATTGTTTTTTGTTTGTGCTTTAATATATAAGAATTTAATATGTGCTTTAATGAAGTCTTTAATGACAGCTATTGTCAATGACATGCCACATCATGTCTGGTGTGAAAGTAACTGTGTTATGTTTAAAATAAAAATGAACATTCACCTTGTGTTGGTGACCTAAAATATGGACACTTGCCCTGAAGTTGATAATTCACAAATGTAAGTCGCTTTGGATAAAAAGTGTCTGCTAAATGCATAAATGTAAATGTAAATGTAAATATCCCACAAGACCTCTGTTCCCATCAGTTTATGATTAGATATCAGTGTCAAGTGTGTATTTATGAAGGCCATAGTTCTTGCACAAGGCACTGAAAGTGCTCCACCTCAGATATTCATGCAAACATAAAAAGATTCAACTGAAATACAATTGATGAAAAAAACTAAATCAGAAGAAAAAATACAGTACATGTATAGGGCCATTTGGGGGCAGATGAAAATTAGGGATGGCTGTATGCACCTCACCACAGTTGGACAATGGACATGTATATCATAGAACTGGCATGCACTAGAAGTTAAAAAAGGAAGTGACTGGCCAATCTGATGTGATCTGTGATCTGATCTGAATCTGAAACTAAGGACCAACACCCCAAAGACACACAATAACTGTAAATGAACCAAAATGTGCATTGCATGTCTGTGTTATTATTAAAGTGGGTGCAAACTCATCCTAAAATACAGTGCTAACACTAAGAATAGCCTCCAGAGACTGATTCAGAAAGATTATGGCCTCTCTTTGTCCCTGTGGTTGCACAGGTGTGTCGCCCAGGTATTGGAGCTGTCCATGGTTCTAAATTGTTCTGTACCCACATTTCAATCAAATTTTGTTTGGCTTCTCAAGTGAAGGTTAAACGTTGCATTACCTTGGTTTTGAATTGGTCCT
The DNA here is from genome assembly GCA_027497455.2 of Sardinella longiceps. Lineage (NCBI taxonomy): Eukaryota > Metazoa > Chordata > Actinopteri > Clupeiformes > Clupeidae > Sardinella > Sardinella longiceps. The sequence goes on along the minus strand of JAODXP020000028.1, from coordinate 27,720,012 downwards.
CCTCTTCCACCATAAGTTTTATAAGTTTCCCCATGGCCTAGGAAACCATTGAACTTGGTGGTCATTGTGGACTGTGAAAAGCAAGCTTAGTGTAAAATAATGGCTGATCACAAGATGCATGACCGATGCAGAGAGAAAGAGGAATGCGGTCAAACAAACTGTTAAAGATGGTGCGTAAATTTACTTCAAACAACCAATGTGTGAAATTTGTCAGCAACAACCAAAAGCAATGTGAGAAATGTGAAAAGACACCACTTTAAAGTCTAAGGGTCATGTCTCACAAATGACTTGTGGATTGTGATAATTGTATAATGTGGACTTGTGTGGGTGAAAAATGTAAAGAATACATACATGACAAAGTAGTCAGTGGATTGACCTATAATAATGATAATAATAATAACTAGAAAAGTGTTTAGAGAGCGCAGACCTCCACCAAGGTAATGTGGTCACAGATGGTGTTCTGGACAACCGATAGCCACCAAAATTTAATCAGTTTTTACTCATCCCAATACAGACGTTGTCCGAAAATCGAATCATCTTGTATACAGACAGACACACACACGCCGGCGAAAATAACCTCCTTGGCGGAGGTAATAATAATTATAATAATAATAATAATAATAATAATAATAATTTATTTGAATATACTGTATAATCTTCTTAAATAACAATATATATATGCTAATGCTAATTATTCATGTCATCGATGAGCATGTGTCCATCAATTTTGTGTAGCTAACAAGCACAGTCACCTAGTTTTTCCAGATACTGAAGAAAGAGCCTCATGGTCAGAATGTAAAGGGTCAATAATCAGGAAAGGAGGCCGCACTATGCATAGGCTACACCTTTTATTCACACATTTGTTAAAATAACAAAAAGGCTTTTGGGTGAAGCCTGCTCCCATCCTTCTGAACAGAATGTGAAGAGAGAACAGCACAACCTAGTGGTGAGTTATGCAAAAGTGCCAGACTGAATAAAGTAAACTACTAAAATGAATTTTGGGGGCCCCTTTCAACCCAGGCCCCAGGCAATTGCCTGCTTTACCTGCCCTGTTGCGATGGCCCTGGAAACCATTACCAATGAATCTATATAAACTATAAAAAATAAATTATAAAAGACAGACAGAAAAGTAGAACCAGTTCTTACATTATAATACTTTCTAAATGGCTAATTTATAAAGAGTGTGTTTTACCTATGAAGAGCGTGATTTACCTACAGTATGAAGATGAAGATATGAACATATACCATATAAGAAAGCATTTGTGAGTACAAAATCTCTCTTAAAGATGAGTTAGTGGGAAACACTTTTCTTCATAGGAAGGTGAAGCCAATATAGTCCAGTTGTCCAGGTTAGTGCTTGCTTGGCACCTAAGTGTATCATGTTGTTTTGAGAATTTCTCCTATTATCAAGCAAGTGCTAACATTTGTTGCCATAGTTCCTGTAAACACACATATGAAGTAGCATTGCCCCAGTAAACCACAGACCTCATAGTGATGCAGTTAGCGTGTCCAATAGAGACAATCAGACCTCAATGATCCCATTAGTTTTCTTCTTCAGACGGCGCTCAGCACTTGTGTTTTATGCTTCCCTAACAGACACTTTATGATACAACCTTAAAGGTATAATCCGGATTGAAACAACACATGGCCCTGCTGTTATATACTGCTATGCGTTACTGAAAGCCACTTCAATGATTTAATTGTGTGCATCGTACACCGAGTTTGCGAAACAGCAGCTAACACAAACTGAATGAGGCATGTCAAAAACGAAACCTAATTTATTTGCTTTCGTTTTGAAATGCCCCATTCTGTTATTGTTAACTGCTGTTTCGCTAGCTCAGTCTGCGTTACATGAAATTGAGTGATTGAGGTGGCACTATGAAACAGTAGGGCTACGTGTTGATTCACTCCGGATTTTTTCCTTTAAGCTACACTGATCGCATGTCCTGTATGTCCATCATCTTCAAATTTGCTTTTGGTCTGTTTTGGCAGAGGTAGAACCTTTTGCAAGCAAAATGTGTCATTTTGACCATTGGAGCCAAGTTAACCCCCTCTGCATTAACTGTTGTGGAATCAAAATGTGGATTTTGAGTAGACTGCTGCATCAAAGCTTGGTTTATCACGGCACAGTAAATAACCAAAGTCATAACTAGAGGTGAACATACAGAAATGCAAGTAATTGGGTCATCTCTCTGTAACTGACTGTTTCATGTTTCTCACTATATCCTCTGTCTATTCGTAATAATGTGCACAAAGAGACAAGGTAAGTGATTGTGGTTTTGCTTTGGTTTTCCTCTCAAAGCTGTGGGTTGGAGGGGTCTTCATTTCCTATGTAAGGGCCTGCAGCCCTACAGGGCTCCCTGGAAATGATGTGTATTGTACACCCACGTGAAGTTGAACAAAATGCAATAGGATTTGATGCAGTAGGCCTATTCAACTATGAAATATGAATGATGCAATATTTTGCACAAATGCATGCTGAAATTGTCTTGATTGATGTGTAAGTTTTAGACATTTGACTACACGTAGTTGGTGTTGCATTATTGGTTTACACTTTGATTTTTAACAAGAGTGGCATCATATCATGAGTGTATTTTTTTTTATTATTATTATTATAATGTAAAGGTCTTGGGCTAGACATTACAAACAAAAGGCAAAAGAATACGTTTATGTACTGTATTGAAGACTGATCATTATTCATACAAAATGCATGTAAAAGAGCAAAAATGAATAGGCCTATGTCATGATAAAAGCAATACTCTAACACTTCTACAGTTGGTGTTTTGCACAGCAACACCTTTTTTTTATCTGTGGGTTCAGTCAGAACGTGGCATCTCTCATATAGTTCCTTTCCCCTACTTCCTCATTCACAGAATCTGACCGGACATCATTAATGTCAGCAATTAATACCAACAACAGTTTTGTTACTGTTTCACCACGCATAGCCCTGTTGTTTTTAACAGTTTATGTTTATGGCCTTTCGGAATCTTTGAAGCAGACTAGTACACCTTGACAAGTATGATATTAATATTTACTGTAAATATAATACTAATAATATGAGAGTAAAGTGATTGTAATGAAATAATTTTCATTATAATTCAGTGTAAACACAATTACACTGAAGAAATAGCAAATCCGATGCTTAAGTTAAGAAAAATCAAATTGGCAGTGATTTAAAACATCTTGTAGAATAGCAAAACAAACAACCAAAAAAGAAGTTTGAGTTTGAAGCTTTGAAAGACCAAGTAGGGAAATCCATTTTAATCTATTTGATATTCAAGACTCAGGCCTTCCTCTTTTGTCTCCCAACCCCACAGACGACAAACACCCTTTTTGCAGTTTGGAGTCAAGTAGGCCTAGGCCTACAGTGCATAAGTATCAATTGCTAGAGTGACATATTCACAAATCAGATGTGTGAACAAGCTGAGATGATTCATAGCACATCATATTATAAATGTTATTGTCTGTTCATAGTGCCTCCTGTAGCTCTGGACAAAACTCATACTTCCACTGTAGTAATGTCGTTGTATGGGAACATATTTTTGCCACTTTCAGTTCCTTGTTCTATAGGCCTGTTGCTTTGGTTAAAATAGATGGATTTTTTAAGACTGACAGTAAAACAGGAAAGTAAGAGAGAATTTTTATACATATATTGCTGCTTCATCACCTAAGTCATTGAGCCATCGTTCACCAAACAATAAACTTGTACATGGTAGACGTTCATTGACTTCCTTTTGTTGGTCTACACAAAACTACCCACACAAACTACAAACTCTGTCTATCTTTCATTTCTTTTTCTTTCTTTCCCTTTGATGCTCACCACTTGCTTTCCCTTTCTCTACCACTTCGGTCCTCCCCTGCTCTCTGTGGGAGGGTGTGACCTGTTCTGCAAGCCTCTTTCCCTCTCATTACACACTAACGTCTCAGTCACTCAGTTAACGGCCACCTCACAGCATGGAGCTCTCTGCTTTGGGCCTATTGCTCGGTGAGTTATATCGCTATTTCTCTCTCTCTCTCTCTCTCTCTCTCTCTCTCTCTCTCTCTCTCTCTCTATCTACTGTATCTCTCTTTGTGTTTGTGTGTCACTACGTGTGTGGGATTCTGAACATTTCCATCTTGAGAACTCTCTGTAAATGTGTGTATAATATGTGTATAGAACTTAATTCCCACTCAGAGCATACCTTGCTTTCATCTTTACTTAAACGTTGATCTCAAACTTGTGTCACACTGTGCTCAAGCAGCCTGGGCTGTCAGGACAGGTAAACTGAGCAATTATATTTGATTGACTGTTTAATCCTTTCAGTAGTTGGTGGTGTTTTCAAAACATATTCCACTGTAGGCTGGAGTGGACTGTTAAACTGTACATTCAATAATTAAAGGATGCTCTAAGACTATAATAACGTTGTTCATGTGAATATGAATGAAGTGTTGCTCTAGAGCAGTGTTTCTCAAACTTTTTCAGACTGGCCTCATGCCCCCTCTCCAATTCAAATGGTGCTACCCTTTATCCTTTAAAGCATTTTTAAATAGGCTTTTCTGTGCACTTCAAATTCAGATAGCCTGACGTTTTTAACAAATTACAAGACTGCCTCATAGTATTCAGTGAACAATTCATCTTTTGCCTTCAAATAATGTTAGTAAGAAACAGACTAAATTTACTTTTTTTTCTTTTTTTTGGAAATCCTCTCGCGGACCACTTGAGCTTGCTCCCGGACCACTAGTGGTTCCCGGACCACACTTTGAAAACCACTGCTATAGAGTAATTTCAAGCATACATCATACATCAGCGGTATTGGGGTTTCTCTGTTAAGTTACTCAAACTATAAGGGCCTCTAGGCGCTAAGCTTGACATTAATACCTGGAGAGATCACAGGCTCCAGTATGTATTTGGGTGCAGTGTGCACAAATTCTGTATGTCCAGTTATTGATAAGATACTGTATAAGAAATGGAAAGAGTTGGTTCATAATGTGAACACTTTGGCTTTTATTGTTATGTTATGCTATCTGTGTATCACAGACAATCATATTTTCCAGGTCAAACCAAAGACAGGAAGAATAGTTTAGACTTTGTCACATGTGTGAATGAAATGTCTGTTACTGTCTGTGTGTAGGTAGGTTTAAATAAGTTATAATCTGTATGGTTGTATTCTGTTATGCACTACATTTATTTTTGAGGAACTGGATGTTCTTAAATAGGTTTCATTATATGTTGGGTATACATGACACTGGCTGTAAAGGCCCTGCTGCTGCATTTGGAATTTTATTATAGTACACCCCAGTGGTGAGCAAAGGTACATGCTTAATGGACTGACTAAACTCTGTTGACATTATGGTAAATGGATTGCTTTGGGCAATTGTCTGTACTCCCTCATTTTCCGTACCTGCTTGGCAATGTCCTCCCACATAAAAAAATGTTTTTCTCTCTCTCTCTCTCTCTCTCTCTCTCTCTCTCTCTCTCTGTCTGTCTCTCGCACTCACACACACACACACACCCTATGTCTTGCTGATATCTTGTATCATTGAGATGATAATGATGGGGATGATTGCATTACTCCTTCATCAGAAAATGAAAGTATGCAGAAATCCATGCGGGTTAAATGGTCTTTGATATTCCAATTCTACCATTTAGTGACATCAGTCTGGATATTCATATTTTTCCCACATGTTATAATGTTATGTTCTGGCCTTAATTTACTTAATGCTGTACACTGTCTATAATAAGCAAAATAGTTCAGTGGTCACACCTCATGAGGCCTTGGGACAGACAGGAAGACAGTTGACACTTGTCTTTGGGATGATGTAGCTTTACAAAGGCATAAATGGTTTTGATAATTGTCTCAATGGTTTCTGTAAGAGGATGTCTGACTGTTTCTCTGTGTCTTTGTGTTCCAGTGCTGAGCTTGAGTTCCATCTCTCAACATGCTGCAGGTGTGTGACTGTACACAAACTTTCACATGTTTTTTGTTGTTGTTGTTGTTGTTGTTGTTTGTTTTTCTTCAGCCTATTGTTTGTAAATGTTGTTACGATACCTTGCCTTAGCAATAACAAAAATAAAAGTAGGGTGCATCAAATTTGAATGGGAAATTTTAATTTGAAAATATCAATTTGGCTGGCCTTGCATCTTGTTCCAATTCATAGAAAAATTACTTTTGCAAAGTTTTGAGAAATTTCTTTGAGATTTTTTTTTTAGCTTAAGCGCTAACAACCAAAACGGCAGCTCAAGAAAACTGAGGTGATCTTTCTGTTTTTGTGTTTGCTGTGTTTTAATGCATATTATAAGTATTATATATGTACAGTAGTTATGTCTTAGTATAGGCCTACTTAAGGCATATTTATAGATATTTTCTGCTTATTACATCTAGCTAAGCCTTGAGCTTTTGGAGGTTTAGTTCACATAGAAAAGCATAGCCCTTTCCAAAATAGCTCCATAACTATGTAGTGTATTTACATAATCTTGGTGTGGGTGGGTAAAACCCCAGAAAGCATTGCATTGCACTAGCACTAGCATTGTTAGCGCTTAAGCTAACAAAAAACAGATGTCCGGTGTCACCCCTAAATCATCATGTATTGGAAAAATATTTTGCATGTGTTGTTTCTATCTATATTGGAACACTTTTAGCACCCAGTCATGTGTTTTACTCTGTCTGAAGAAGGTCATCTGACCGAAAGCTTGCAGTATATAGAGTAAAAACGTAGACTTTTTCTTTATTTTTTATTGAAGCACCCAGCCATATCAAAATACATGAATTTTGTTTTTTGATGCACCCCATCAGGCAGTAAAAATCTCAGTCTCTGTAACCATAGGACACATGGCTGTGCAGGGTAGTACGACTATAGTAGAGAGAGCAACTGACAAAGTACAAATAAACAAGTACATTGTGAGGCAAGCTTTTTAAGGCTAATTCCAACATGAAGGGGACAAAAACACAATTGCTTACATTTGTTACAACGACTTGGGTGTATTGAAGGCTGTGTCTGCTTTCTTCACCAAATCCTTTGCAGGCTAAACTATTCTTTGTACTTTTATTCCTTAAGGATATTTTTCAGCCAATAAGTTTTACTTTAACTTGTGTAAGGAAGTAAAGTCAGTACTTACACTTTTTGCAGAGATAGCCTCATTTGCACAAATATATTGTTATACTTTTTTATAGTATGGAAAATGTACTTCTGACGACTAGACACCACACAGTAGGTGAAAGTGCATCTAAATTCTCACTCTGTGCATGGTGCAATACATTGGTGTGTACTCCAAACAAGGTGTTTGTGTACTGGTGTTTGTAGTTGGTATTACCCCTGCCAGGTGTCCACATGTGAGGTGTGATAAGATCCACTTGCATAAAAGTTGAGGTCAAAAGACTGACTGTGAAAATGGGATGTGGAGTAACTAATTAGTCCTGTACCTGCCATGTAACCCCGTTCGCAATTTGGTGTTGGGGGAATTTCTCACTTGAACTGAGTTAGTGGGTCCCTAGACATGAAAAATCAACGAGGTGCTCGCCCGCCATAGTGCCACGAATTGTGCAATGGTCAAATCAAATATGGCCGCAATCGGCTATAGCGAAAATCACACTTTTTTGTTTCTTATTGTATATACACATGTAACACCTTGATCTTGACTAATTAGGGCATGTGGAATTCATTTCTGACATTGTCAAGGTCATATTTGGTGATTTTGACCTTGAAAGGTCAAGGTCAAGGTCATTCTCATATTCTGATAATCTAAAAAGATGTACACATGCAAACTACCCAAAATTTACGGCGTGTTCTCATACTGTGTACTTGAACAACACTAGATATTGTTCACAGAAAGTGGACAGAGTTTAGCAGTATCAAAAGATTTCCAAGGTCACTTAAATTTTAAACTCACTATCGAGTATTGCACCAATTGATCATCTATTGTATGAGCATTACACATGTATGAGAACTTCTTGGACTTTTTGGAGTCTCCCCTTGAACAGCGATTGCAAGAGATAAGAAGACCAGGTCTGACTTTTCTTGTATTTTACCAGAGGTAGTCAAATTGAAAAGATTGTCAAGGACAAGTTTTTGTCTCACTATTGAGCAGTGCACACGTAGAGATCAACATGGCGCATTCTAAAATACCTGGCCCCAAAAGCTTGAATTTGGTTGCTTCAGTGGATCATCAGGACAAGCTTGATCTGGAGTTATGCATCATCTGCCAAGAAGATAATAAATTGCCGGTAACAAGTGAAAGGACTGGACGCGAGAGAATCAGACAAGCTGCTAAAATCCGTAATGATGTGGTTACAAATCGCATCAAAACTCTGATGGGAGATGGTGATGAGGATGTTAGCATGTTTGTTTATCATAATACAAACAAATGCTACAAGTCATACACTCATTCACGCAAACTGGCATCTATTGAGAAGAAAAGGGCAGAAGAATCTGTGTGCGAGACAGAAGATGATGCTTCCACAAGTGTTGAATTCACAACAGCCTTAAGGAGAAGTATAACACATTGTGAACCTCCAAGTTCTGACAAGGATCCACGAACATTGCTTTGTGTTATATGTGGATTTATGGAACACAGGAAATGTCGTGACAAGTACAGAATTTGTGAGTATGACAGTGCAAAGAAACTCATTCTTGCAGCAAAGCACAACCAAGATGTAGTTTTCACACGAATTGCAGATCGACTGAGGGACGATGAAGATAGCTCCATTAAATCAGTTATATCAGCTGATTTATTTTGCCACAATCTCTGTCGCCAGAACTACATGCGAAAATATGAACGTGTCAGCAAAGCCAAAGCATTAGAGAAACCAGCTACGTGCAACATCAAGAGAGTGCTCTTTGCTCGTGCTCTTCCATATATTGACAAGATTTTGGCAAATGGAGAATGTTGCACTGTGGGTGATATTGTGGAGTTTGCATTGAGCTTGTTGGAAGAAGGCGAACAACTTCCAAGTTCCTTCCAGAACCGTGATATGAAACTGCTAATGCTTAATCATTATGGAGACTTGGTCACATTTGCTCCTAATAGTAGGGTAAATGAATCTCACATTTTTTTCTCATCCAGCATTAATGCTGCTGACTTGGCAATCAAGCTAAAGAATCAGGACGTAATGAGAGAGGCAGGCACCAAGTTGAGGGAGGTGCTCCTAGATGTTGATTTTGGTCTCCAAGACAGCTTCTGTGACAGCACTGACTTGAAAGCATCTTGGGAGACAACAATGATGCCAGCACCTCTTCTTACATTTTTAGCCTCTCTGTTCAAGGTTCCCAAACACAAGCTTTTTAGAAGCAGTGCTAGAGACCTAGAAGAGCTTCTCCAGCCTCTACAGGATGAGGACACTCCATCCCAGCAGCAATGTTTCACAGAGGAAGAGAACAGTGAACAGTTGACAGAGGTGGAGGATATGGGCAGCCAGCTAGGACACGGACAGCGACAGCCGCAAGAGCCCACACAAGAAGAAGAGCCTCTAGAGGGAAAATGGGTGAGAGATCACAGGAGTACACAGCTGCACTGTCTCTTTCAAATCCTTGTGCATAGTATTCACAGTGGACGAAAGCGAACACCGTTGCATATTATGCTGGGACATGCCATTTATGCAAGAGATCGCAGCAAGAGCCTCCTTACAACATTTAACAGGATTGGATCATGTTCAAGCTACCAGACAATCAGATCTGCCCGCAGTCTTCTTGCCAGCTATGCTGTGAAATGTTCAGAAGATGGAGAAACACCAATACCGAGCAGTTTTTCAAGGGAGGACTACACTATGGCAGGTATGGACAATTCTGATTATGCAGATAAAACATCACTGTCTGGTACCAAGGCCTCACACTATGCTGCATTAGTACTGTTCCAAGATGCCACAGTGAAACGACTCCTTCAAAAGCCTCCTGTGTCAAGCACAGGATTGAGCCATGCTGATTCAATTCTGCAAAAAAAGTTGCCATGTCAAGAGGTACCTCACCATGCCAAGCCCATGGTTCGACCTGCCTTACCACCAGACATGCTGCTGCATCCTGAAAACAAGCAAGCAACTTTACTTGATGCTGCAACTGCCCAAAGAGTAGCAGAAAAGCGAGAATTCTTGATCAGTCTGATCCGCTGCGGTGTATCAGCAGAAGACCCTCTGATATGGGCTGCTGTACACACACTTGTCTCATCTGCCATTGTGCCGATCATGCGTGTTGGCTTCCTCCCTGTCATACCAAGACCGATTACTGAGCATGCCACCGTCAGACATTGCCTGACCAATTTCCAGAGTGTTCGCAAACAATTGAATCAGTCATCAATGGCAATTTGGTGTGATGAAGGCGTGTTTGCCCTTGCTGTTGATATTTACCTGCATGAGACAGATCAATTCAAGGATCTGTTCCTCTGTATGGGCCCTTTCCACTGGACCCGTGTTCTACTCAGATGTCAAGGAAAACTGATTCGAGGTTCTGGCCTGGATGATGCTTTAGTGGAGTGTGAAGTGTTTGGACCTGGTGTGATTGAATCAGTGTTAAATGGTAGCCATTATGTTCGCGCTCTCAATGGGATGCTGATAGTGGAGGATATGATCAGGATGCTCCAGTGGGAGGTGTTCTGGCAACACAAGGCCAAAGCAGAATATCCAGTGTTGGCACAGGTAGAGGCACTGCATACTACACTGGCTGCCAATCAGCGCTGCCCAGAGCAGTTTGAGGCCATGATTGAACAAGTGCAGAAGTTGAATGAGGACTTTTTGGAGTTTGAGAAGGAGTGTGAAGCGAAGTCAGAGCTCTGCAAATTCTTTGGAGTTTGGCTGAAATTGGTGGCCGTCATCAAAAATGCAGTAGTCTCTGAAAGAGAAGGAAACTGGAATCTACACGTGGCTACTATAGAGGATTCTATGCCAATATTTGCAGAATATGACTGCATAAACTACCTACGTCATGGATCATGGTATCTTGAACAAATCAAGGTGCTAGAGTTCACACATCCTGAACTCTACCGGCGCTTCTCTTTAGGCCAGTGGGTTGTGCAGGATCGCCCTGGTTGGTTCTGTGCTGTGGGAGGTGACATGAAGGTTGAGCAGACCATTCAGCGAGTGTCAAAGGGACCTGGAGGTCACTATGTAGTAGGGGGCACACGGAATGTAAATGCTGTTGCTGAGTTTGAGCTCTTGTTCCATGAGATTGGGATGATCACTGATGTCCTCAACTTTTTCACAAACAACCAGTCTTTGAAACAGACAGAATGCCATCTTCAGCATGCACTGAGAACCACTCGCCGCCTTACATTCAACCAAAATGTTTCAAAGCTGCTGGACTTTGTGCTAGAGCGACAGAATCCATACTCAGTGACTGCCAATGTGCCACTGCATAATCTGCTCACAAAGCAGGCTGTTGACCCAGATGTCACTACTCGCTTGCTCAACTGTCTCCAAAATGGGAAGCATGTCTACTGCTCGTTCCGGCAGGAGAGGTTAGTTGAGAAGACCAAGAAAATGAGTACAATTATATCAAAGCGAAAACTTCCTCAGTTTGACAAGCTACCACAGAAGACCCCAACGATCAGTGTGAAGGAGAAGAAGTTAGTCTTAGCCAAAGAGATGGCTGAGGGACACAGGTGCATGGACATGGCTAAGGAACGGGGAATGAGTATCCAACAGATACTTTGTCATGATGTGCTTTCAGCATCTCCCTTGTTTGAAGGTGACCTTCCAGCACATGTCAATAAGTCAAAACTTGTCAGTGAGATTGAGCCTCAACTTGACCTCACCCAATGGAGTTGTCAGTCTACCTATACCACTCATGTTGTGGTAGACTTCATGTCGAAGATGCGGCAGATGCCTCTAGCACAATTCTCTACTTTAGGTGATGTCATAAATGTCATCATCAGCTCAACATCCTCCCTATGCCAAAAGCCAGAATTCATCCATCTTGTACTAGATTCCTACATTGAGATGTCTTTAAAAGAAGGGGAGCGCATGCAACGCACAGACTCAACAATAGGCATCAACATCATTGGCATGAACAGACACACACCCATCCCTAAGCAACTTGACAAGTTCTGGGCGTCTGAGGAGAACAAGCAGAATCTCCAACTGTTAGTTCGGGATATGGTGTGCAATCGAACCAGTGACAATGCTACGGTCATAGTCAGCTCTGTTGTTATTGATGACGAGGTGTTACCAGCAAAGGCAGCAGGTGGCGAAGAGATCCCAGACCTCTTGAATTGGATTGAGGAGGCTGATGCTAGACTGTTGGTGCACGTTGAGTGGGCTGTTCGTGTGAAGCAGTGCCAGAGAGTTGTCGTAGTCTCCAATGACACAGACACCTTTGCATTGCTTCTACACTACAGCCCATACTTCCAAGAACATGGGTTGAAGGAGATCTGGCAGCAGTATGGCAATGGTGAGAGGCGACGAATGCTTTGACTGCAATAAATGATGCCAGTCTTTGTAAACAATATGTTTCTTTATCACATACAAAGTATGAGTGGGTGTGAGCAAATGTGTAGTGGTTATACAGTATTAATATATTTGATTACTTACTCCATAGTCCTTCAAATAGTCAAATTGACCATAGAGCCCGAGAGCCCCGTGTATGTTGGGGAGAAAGTCACTCTGAAGTGTGAGATAGAACCTGAGGATGACTGGACATATAAATGGTTTAAAGGCAGTCAGAGTAATATGCTTACTGAGCCTGACACCGGCAGCACACTGACCATCACATCAGCTAAGTCTTATCAGAGTCATTACCAGTGTCAGGGAGAGATGGAAGACAGACATTTATCATCAAAGATCATTTATATTACTGTTGAAGGTGAGTGGGTGACTGTTTTGTGATTATGATGTTCTCCTGTCTACTAGTGCTGATATCTGACTGATATCTGACGCTGTCAATTACTGTATTATAATTCTAGAACACGTTTGATTCCAGAGTTCTTTCACAGATAAACAGAGGATTGAGTGTTCATGTGTTACATGTAATGTTGTTTTCCTGCACAGCTCTGCCCACATCAACAGTAATTGTTGAGTCTCCTCAGGACCCATATTACCCTGGGGATACGGTCACTCTGAGATGTGATATAACAGAGTTCACAGACTGGAAGGAGTATAACTGGTACAAAGACAACAAGAAGGTGACCAGTGAGAACAAGAGGACGTTCATCATCTCTCTTCCTGATGGTGCAGGGCAGTACACATGTGGAGGATGTAGAGAAAAGCGGCCAAGGAATTCTCAGAATACCAACCCTGTTTCTATCAGTAGTACAGGTAAATGTAGCTTGTTTAAAAGTAACAAAGTGTGCAATACACTGAATAACACAACGGAAGGGTGCTTTCATTGGCTCAACAGATAAAATATTAACATTCACCATGTGCATTTTTAGAAGTCTTATTGAATTCAATATAGCACAATTGCACAAATATCCCAATGTTTGTTTAATGATGTGATAAGTTTGAAAAACACTTATTTGAAGGAGTCCTGAACTCCTATGCTGCATCAAATGCTGTCAGATGGGTAATTGTTACTATGTTGTACCACTTTTCCCCCCCATAGCTTTGCCTGCAGCAGTGGTGACTCTAATGTCTCCTAACAGCCCATACAGCCCTCCTCAGCCTCCTCTCTACAATGGAGAGATATTTACTCTGAGTTGTGACATAGCTGGGCATTGGCATCAGTATGTCTGGTATAAAGATGGACAGCAGATGTCCAGTGAGAACAGCCAAACCATTACCATCTCTCTACAAAATAATGACCGGTACACATGTGAAGGACGTGGGGGTCGCCCAAGGAACTCTCAGCGCAGTCCTTCTTTCCTAGTCAGAGCCACAGGTGAATACAACCAGCAATGAACTGAACAAAAACATGACTAATAGATATGTTACTGTTTTATCACCTCTCTGTGTGTATATCCATAGACTCACCCACAGCCAAGCTGTCAATACAGCCACAGAATCCTGTTTTTTGTTGGAGAGGATGTCATTCTAATGTGTGACATACAGTCAGGCAGTAGGTCTATCTGGAGATACAAATTGCTTATAGGCGAGAACACAAATCGACATTCTGATTCTGACTCCAACACCTTCACCATTAGAGGAGCTAGTCTGTCTGATAAGGGCCAGTACTGGTGTCAGGGGGAGAGGAGAGATAGAGTTACAGCTATATCAAATCTCAGCACTAAAAAATCCTTAATGTCAAAGGTAAACATTGTGTGCATTTGTATACTTCCCTTTCATCAAAATATCATCTTATTATGACCGCCGCTGCGTAGCAAGCGTAGCGGTCATATAATGATTGTCAAAGTTTTTTTTCTTTTTTTTTTTTCTCCCGTCATCTACTTCCTGAATTTTTGGTCAACGATTCCCGGGACACCGTAACACCGGGGCACATGAAACTTGGTGGGCATGTAGCCCCTGTAGACTTTTACAGAAAAATTTCGTTTGGTCCCCGGGGGCCACTCCATCTTTGCGTGGCCCCCCCGTGAAACCCCAAAAATGCAGTTTTTCCTAAAAAACTACCTGATCCGTGACATTGAGGATGATGAAATTTTTATGGAATGTTGGTCTCAAGAGCCCACATCAACTTAGCTAATAACCAGTCATTTGTGATTTGCACCCCCATGGTAAAAAAATTAAAATGCAATATTATACTGCTTTAATTGCCCCTATCTTTACATCAGATGTTCTAAACTGCACCAAATTTAATGTGTATGATGAACCTGACATCTTGTGGGAATATGTCAAGTTTTGTGGAATTTCATCCATGGGGGGCTATAAAATAAATGAATTTATATGTACATTTAATGACAGTACATCGATTGGCCTGTAGATGGTGCTATTAAGTGAATGGTCACTGGGTTACCAAATTCAAAAGATCTTTTAGCCTACATCATATGTGCTCTATGGCAAGCCGTTCAGGAAAAAAAAACCTTGAATATATTGAATGAAACTCCGAATATATTGAATGAAAGAAAACCTTGAATATATTGAATGAAGTCCCGAATATATTGAATGAAACTCCGAATATATTGAATGAAGTCCCGAATATATTGAATGAAACTTCGAATATATTGAATGAAATCCCGAATATATTGCATAAAACCCCGAATATATTGAATGAAGTACCGAATATATTGAATGAAACTTTCCTCATCTGAGGTCAGTGCCGGCCGCCATCTTATGTGTGTCACCAGTATAGATACAGACGGCAAGTACGGTTAACGCCCCCAAAATGCTAGGGTGGAGTCAGCATGGGGGATAACAGAGGCCAATTTAACATTATGGTGAATGGACAAGGTAGAGAAAAATTTAACAAAGTCCATTTTAGATGTTTTGTCTAATCATGACCTGTTTGCCTACTTGTGTTTAGACTAAAATAATTTTTCCATCATTTGTTTATTGCAGTTACACTAACAGAAATGTCATGAGCCGTCTCTGCTCCTGTCAAAAGTAAAGCAACTTTCAATCACAAGTCTGATTAGCTCAGTTAAGCAAGCTAAAGTTAGCTACATTTACTGTGGTGATCAATGAAGTTGGCTAGTTAGCAAGCTAATGAAGCTAACAAACATCATCTAGATTGTCATCAGTATCGCGTTTGGAGGGGTGTGAAGTTCAGAATTCACATCGGACCATCGGACCATCATTACTACCTTCAGGCATTGCCCTCAAAAATGTGTCTGGCTCCTTGTAGTTTGTGCTCAGTGTAACTTGTAGCTTAGCATGCCATTGACTCCTTCACTAATTTAGGGTTTGTTTTCCCCCACATGGGGGACACGAGGTGCTGATTTTATGGGCGTGCCCGGACTTGCCGTCTGTATCTATGGAAATGCCCATGACCAGGCAGTACCGCTTGGGTGGAGTGAATGAGTAAATGAGGCAAAAATATTAAATAAATTATAGTTTTATTAATAATTTCATTGATTGCAGCTGCAAGGTAAAATAATTTAGTTAAGTCACAGTCAGTTATTTTGGCCGAGTACAGAGCTGGCCGAGTAGTAATCCAGCTGCGTTACCACCTGTACAGCACAGGAAGCGGCGACGATCCCACTGAAGGTTGGCGTAGCAGCTAGCTAGCGGCGACGATCCCACTGAAGCAGGGACGATCCCACTGAAGGTTAGCGTAGCTGCTAGCTAGCGGCGACGATCCCACTGAAGCAGCTAAAAGTGGCGACGATCCCACTGAAGGTTGGCGTAGCAGCTAGCTTCAGTGGGATCGTCGCCGCTTCCTGTGCTGTTCACTGGTGGTAGTAACGCGACTGGATTAATTACTACTCGGCCAAAATAATTGACTGTGACTTAACTAAATTATTTTACCTTGCAGCTGCAATCAATGAAATTATTAATAAAACTGTAATTTATTTAATATTATTGCTTCATTTATTCATTGCCAACCACTCCACCCAAGCGGTACTGACTGGTCAAAGGCATTTCCATACTTGTGACACACATAAGATGCCCGCCGAGAAGCGTCTCGCTGCGACTTGCGGGAAGGCGAGGCTTGTCATCAAGCCGCGCCCCTACCACTCTGGCCGCGCCCACATCGAGCACGAGTGCATTCTGGGAAGAAGAAGGAAAAGCCCGCGAACGGCGAAGTAGAAACGGAACGGCATTGATTTCCCCAGCATAATTAATTAGTAGTTTAGTTAAGACTACGTTTTCGATGGCGGTAAGTATCATGCACGGATATGTTTAATCGAAGAAAAACGTTGCAATTATGTCATATAGAATTGAAGTAAATTAAAAATTAGTAGTCTCGGATTATTTGACTGATGGCGATGTTCCGTGGTGTTGTTAAAAGCTGGTCTTGTTAAAAGCTAGACAGGCTCATGAATGTTAATAATAATTTATCTTCTTATCCCTCTCTTACCCATTAGTATGTGTATTACAAAATCGAAAATGATGTTTTTTTTAAATATAGGCTGGTCGCTTTGGTGTCTTAAACTCCAGCTTCCCCTCAGCGAAAACTGAGAGTTAAAAACATGACCCAATGTTAACGTTACTGTAATGGCCATCTATTTTGTGTAGCAGCTAGTGCTACGGTGGAGGTCATAATGACCTGTGCTAACTTAGACGGTCGGTGTTTCTCAATGCTTTATCTGTAGCAAAGCACTGATATTTATATTTTATCGTTTTTAATTATGAAGACGCCAAAAGGTGATGATATAAAGGGTTTGATAATGTTGGAGTAATAGTCACATCAAAGACTTAAAGCGTAATGTTCACATTAGAGGGGAAAAAGTGAAATGAGTGCTACTACTATTGGATTGGTAAAAAGAAATTTGGTGTCATAGGGTCTAACTGTATTTGTATTCCTCAGCATCCTACACATTTTGATGGCCCCCCAGACCCAGGATCATTCTGGCAGAGTGGTTCTTATAAATGCCCCTGCTGCATGTATAGCTGCCAACTTTTGCATCAAATGCATCTGCACTTGAACAATCACTTCAAGCTTGCTGTGCAGCATAAAGGTAGGGTTTAATGGGATGGACAATGCCCTTCATTTTTTTTTTTTTTTTTTTTGGCTGGGATTAATTAACCCCCCACCCACCCACCCACCCACCCCCTATGGTCAAGTGATGTATGCATAAAAATATGCTTAAACTATTGGATTATCACGTGCATGTATGCTTAGATAGTGTCTATGATTAATACCTACTTCTGTATTTTTTTTTTTTTCAGGAGTCTTCATCTGCAAATGCGGCAAAGCATGTAGGAAATCAGCGCATTTTCATTGTGTTCATTGTAATGCAACGATAATTAGAAGAGATCACTTTGAGCAACATTTAGGTGCTCATCTCTCCAGCACTGGCTCTGCCCTGCAGCCTCCGCAGCCTTCGCTCTCCACCACTGGCTCTGCCCTGCAGCCTCCGCAGCCTTCGCTCTCCACCACTGGCTCTGCCCTGCAGCCTCCGCAGCCTTCGCTCTCCACCACTGGCTCTGCCCTGCAGCCTCCGCTCGTCACCACTGGCTCTGCCCTGCAGCCTCCGCTCGTCACCACTGCCTCTGCCCTGCAGCCTTCGTTCTCCACCACTGGCTCTGCCCTGCAGCCTCCGCAGCCTTCGCTCTCCACCACTGGCTCTGCCCTGCAGCCTCCGCAGCCTTCACTCTCCACCACTGGCTCTGCCCTGCAGCCTTCGTTCTCCACCACTGGCTCTGCCCTGCAGCCTTCGTTCTCCACCACTGGCTCTGCCCTGCAGTCTTTGCAGCCTTCGCTCTCCACCACTGGCTCTGCCCTGCAGTCTTCGCAGCCTTCGCTCTCCACCACTGGCTCTGCCCTGCAGCCTTCGCTCTCCACCACTGGCTCTGCCCTGCAGCCTCCACCTCCACCGTCTAGGCGTAAGATTAAAGACAGAGTGGTGTGTCCACAATGTGGACTGACCTTAAAATACACAGGGGAGGTAGATAAGAGATGCACTTCCTCCTACAGTGTACCTCCTTGTCTCAAACTAGAAATATTTACTTTATTAAATTCAATTGAGATATTCCTACCATTAAAAGTGCACATTGAAAAAAAAAAAATTCTTTGTGTGTGTGATTTACTGATTGTAATGTTTGATTTTACTGCAATGTGTTATTAAAATGCGTTTTACTCAGTGTTGAGGTCTCGGAAGTTATGAGGGTGACATGCATCAAAAGAATGATTATAGTTATTTGTTGAAGTGTGTGTATTTAAAAAAAAAACTTAATTGGAGTCGCCAAGTACAAATGGGCCTATTACAATATAGCCGACCATCATAGACTACTATTTTGTTGTAACGCCACACGTACCTCGGGTCAGTTCTAGGACCAATTTTATTTTATTTATCCTTCCTCTTGGGTACATTATCCAGAAGCATCGTCTCCTACCATTCATTTCTGAGTTAAGATTTATTTTAGTGTTAAGCTTAACTTCAGAAATAAAACTTAAGTTTTATTTAGACATTAACATATTTGTTTTATTTATTTATTTCCATTACTAATGTTCAGTTCAAATAAGTTGTCTTTTGATTGTTTTATTAACATTCTCTCCTTTTAAAAGACCTGGTCTTCTGCTGAATGACCTACACATCTTAATTTTATTTCTTTTTCTTTTTTGTACAGCACTTTGTAACTTTGCTTTTGAAAAGTGCTATATAAATAAAGATTATTATTATTATTATTATCACTTCAGTTACGTGTAAAAAAAAAAAAAACAATAACGTAGCTTATCATATGTAACAACACGTAAGTAATGTCGCACTGTTTCAATATAAAGACGTGCATCTGTTAAAACCTGCGATACTAATGTTGAGATAACGATAACAGCGGGAATTGAACTACTTCCTAGTTTGAGTGGAGGTGACGTTTTGGTGACGTATTTTCATTCCCAGAATGCACTCGTCCTTGATGGGGGCGGGGCTTGATGTCAAGCCTCGCCTTCCCGCGGGCCGCAGCGAGCTGTAGTTGTGCCCGCCGGCACTGACCTCGGATGAGGCAAGTTTCATTCAATAATTCGGGACTTCATTCAATATATTCAGGGTTTCATTCAATATATTCGGGACTTCATTCAATATATTCGGAGTTTCATTCAATATATTCGGGACTTCATTCAATACATTCGGGACTTCATTCAATATATTCAGATTTTCATTCAATATATTCGGGATTTCATTCAATATATTCAGGGTTTCATTCAATATATTCAGAGTTTCATTCAATATATTCGGGACTTCACTCAATATATTTGAGACTTCATTCAATATATTCGGAGTTTCATTCCATATATTCAAGGTTTTCTTTCATTCAATATATTCGGAGTTTCATTCCATATATTCAAGGTTTTCTTTCATTCAATATATTCAAGGTTTTCTTTCATTCAATATATTCGGAGTTTCATTCAATATATTCAGGACTTCATTCAATATATTCAAGGTTTTTTTCCTGAACGGCTTGCCATAGTGCTCATATATAACTACATACACACAAGCACACATGCGCACGGGTACACACACACACACACACTACATACTGTACACACAAGCACACATGCGCACGGGTACACACACACACACACACACACACACACTCTTATACTTGTACACAAAAGCAAACTCACTCATGCAGACACACATTTATAACATGAGAGAGATACAAACAAGTTGACAAGCATCATATATATGCAGAGAATATGCAAAACTGAGCGGCGGTCATATTTTGTACCGCCATGCGGTGCATCTAGTTTTGTGATGTTTTTATCAAGGAATTGGAGTAAACAAAACATCCTTCAGGGTCATAGTTGTTAAAGTTGAAATTAAGTTTATGATGCCTTATCATATGACAAAATATACACTGTATATTCAGAGAGTAAATTATAAATTCAGGGAAACCACTCATCAATGTTGTTTTTTCTCCACAGCTCTGCCCACAGCTAAAGTAACTGCTGAGCCTCCTAAGGGGCCATATTACCCTGGAGACATAGTCACTCTGAGATGTGACATAAAGGAGTACAAGAATAACTGGGATGGGTATTACTGGTACAAAGACACAGATATCATTCCAGATCAGTATGGTCAATCAATCAACATTCATGTTCCTGATTATTTTGGCCTGCACCAGTACAAATGTTATGGATATAGTATAAGCAATAGGCCGAAAACCTCCCAAAACAGTGTGTCTATGAATATCAGCTTAACAGGTGATGATAATGTTAGTAAGAGTAATACTCATTGTAAAAGATCATATTCACATTTTGATTTTTGTGCTCTACCTCCATTTTACTCCACAGCTATGCCAGTTCCTACACTGTCAGTAAAGCCATCATATCCAGTGTACCCTGGAGAAACAATCAGTCTGACATGTGTAATAGAGCCGTCAGCTGGCTGGACATATCAGTGTGTTAAGACCAGCTACTATAACCATGAAACACTTATTAACAGATGCATAATAAAAAGTGTGAGTTATTCTGACCAGGGGGAGTATAAGTGCAGAGGAATAAGAGAGAGAAGCAAGCTATTTTCATATGCCAGCAAGACTGTTCAACTTACAGTTAAAGGTGTGAATTTGAAAACTTTGTCTCTGATTGTAGAATGACTATACTGGTAGTATTTTCAAATCTCATATCTGTTTTACTTGCTTTCACATACAGTATACATCATTGTGATAACATGGTAGCTGTCTTGAAAAATATATACTATAAGAATATGACTATCACAGTCCCAATGTTTAGCTTGTGAATGACCAAATGAGAACAGTTGGTCCTCATTTCCCTTTGTTCCTCATCCTCTCCATGTGTTCCTCTCCAGCCCTGCCTTTGGCTACAGTGAGTGTAGAGCCCCAGAGTCCTGTGTTCACTGGGGAGACAGTCACTCTGAAGTGTGAGATAGAGTTTCACTTTGACTGGACATATAAGTGGTATAAAGGGTTCAGCAGAATCTCAGTGTCTGAGGGAAACACCTTCACCATCAGAGGAGCTGCTGAGTCTCATAAGGGGCAGTACTGGTGTCGGGGGAGAGGACAGACCGACCCACAACATCACAACCCAGCAGTAAAATAACTCTTGATGTCCAAGGTAAAACACAAACGTGTGTGTGTGTGTGTGTACATGAGTCTGTCTGTCTGTACATCTTTGTGTGTGTGTGTGTGTGTGTGCGCGCGCGCACGTGTGTGTGTGTGTGTGTGTGTGTGTGTTTGTTTTCATATAAGGTGACATACAGAAACTTTCTCACTGTCATGTTAGGCAAATAATGATCAAAGATGGGTTTGTGCCTAATTTAAGATTTCACATTAACTCCCCTTCACTCCTCATTCTGCACTCTCCAGCCCTGCCTTTGCCTACAGTGAGTGTAGAGCCCCAGAGTCTTGTGTTCACTGGAGAGACAGTCACTCTGAAGTGTGTGATAGAGTCTCACAGTGGCTGGACATATAAGTGGTATAAATGGTCCAGCAGAACCCCGGTGTCTGAGGGAAAAACCTTCACCATCAGAGAGGCTGCTGAGTCTCATAAGGGCCAGTACTGGTGTCAGGGGGAGAGGAGAGACAGACCCACAGCATCACAACCTAGCAGCAGAATAACTCTTTACGTCAAAGGTAATACACAAGTGTGTGTGTGTGAGTGTGTGTATGTACTGTATGTGTGTGTGTTAGAGAGAGAGAGAGAGAGAGAATGAGAGAGAGAGAGATTTGGCGTGCACACATCAAATTCTCCATTTCCTCCTCTTCAGCCTCAAAGCCCAAACTCCAAGCCAGTCCAGGCCACCAGCTCTTCACAGGAGACTCAGTGACTCTGAGATGTGAGTTGGGTGTTTCCTCTGGTTTGGTGTTCTACTGGTACAGAGACACACAGACCTCTGATCCTGTGGCTCAGACTGATGGAAACTCCTACAGCATCAGTTCTGTTAAAGTCTCTGATGGAGGACAGTACTGGTGCAGAGCTGGGAGAGGAGACCCAGTCTACTACTCACAGTACAGCAATGAGGTGTGGGTAGAAATCAAGGGTGAGTTGTTTTGTAACTCTGTAGTTCACACACACACACACACACACACACACACACACACACACACACACACATACACACACACCAGTCTACTGCATGGACATTCTACTGGTACAGAGACACACAGACCTCTGATGCTGTGGCTCAGACTGATGTAAACTCCTACAGCATCAGCTCTGTTAAAGTCTCTAATGGAGGACAGTACTGGTGCAGAGCACAGAGAAAAAATCAGGCCTTTTATACACAGTATAGTGATGGTGCTGATATGAAGATTACAGGTTAGTTTACTTAAAGGAGACATAGAATGGAAAACCACTTTTACATTGGTTTTGATGAATTAAGAGAGGTTGTGGATGGTCAAAGAGCTATCATGAACATGAGGCATGGTTCTGCCGTCTTTCATATGGAAATCCTACATTTAGAAATAGCGATTAAATGATGGGCGAATTACAACAAAGCCTACAAATGATGTCAAATAGCACAAAGCCATTGCAGTTCAATTAAGGTGACCACAGTGAGGCGTTGTTTAGGCAAAAAACCCATTTCAATACACATCTTAAATATGAGTTGTTAACTAGGCTCGTAAAATATCACTTGATCTTTTTTGACAAAATACAATTGAACATGTTGTATTTTAACATCAGAGAACAAGTTACAATACTCAATTAATCCATTCTGTCATCTTTAAGGTATAAGTCCGGAGTAAGTTTAAGCATAGCCCTTCTGCACGAGCCTTCTAACAGCAATATATTTTGCATGGAATGAAAGAATTTCGAACAGCATAGACGTAACGCGAACGCGAAACACTTTACATTTAGTCAACGGCATCTGAGATCTTACTTTCGGTTTCGATTGATCAGGTCCCATTGATTCAGTGTAAACTAGTGCTTTTTCGTTTATGCGTTCGCGTTCGGTCTATACTATTCCAAATTATTTTGTTCCACTCGCTAACTAGTACATTTAGCAACCTCTTTCAACAGGGCAATGCTTGAATTCACTCCGGTGCTTTCCTTTAATTAATTACTTAATGAATATAACAAACATGCAGTGAAGATATGATCGTATGAGGAACATTTCATCAATACATTTATTCATAGACCTACTGTATTAATATTTAGATTAAACTCTAATGCCAAATTTAACAAATGCATTCACTGGATATTTTGACAGAAAGACCCAGCGCTATCGTCACACTAAAATCAAACTGGACCAAGTTCTTCAGTGGGGAGCAGGCCTCTCTCAGATGTGACATAACGAGTGGGGAGAGCACAGACTGGGAGTACAGCTGGTTTAGAGATGGACAGAGAGCATACACCTACGATTGGCCCTATCCATATTCTGAGGGATATGAAATCAATCCAGTGCAAGCTGGTAGCTACACTTGTAAAGGACTAAGGAAACAAGATCAAAAAGAATCACAAGAAAGTGAAGCTCTTGCTATTGCTATGTTGTCTGGTCAGTTTAATTTCATTTTCCATTAGCTTTTATACTGATGTTGTACGTCAATGCATTCTGTTGATAAATGTGTTATTATGTACTCATGCTTTATGCTGTTGCTTAAGCCATCTAGGTAATAAGCTGTGCAACTTGCAATTAGGTGTCCTCACATTCTAGAATTTTGCTAGAATTTTGCGGTCCAGCGCCATCTTGAGGGTAGAGCGGGGGAAGAGCGCTACGAATTTCCCCCAGGCCAAATGAGCTATGACCAACACCGGGAATATTTAATACATTTAATGTCAAACTCCAGCGTTGATGCATTCAAAGGTCTTTATTTATCATGTATACCAGTTCAACTTTCGTTCAAAATGAAAATTACGAAAGTAACTGCTTTTTAAGATCTGCCGAGATTAACTATGCAGGCTTCTAACTAGCCTGCATAGTTAAATGTTGCCCTCTGCATCGCTGTTTTTAAAATACTTAAAAGGCTCAACAAAGCATGATTAGGGTTGTTAATGAATAATCGATTATCGATTATTTGTTTGTTAAGGCTTGTTCGAATAAAAATTAAAGCTTAGCGAATAATCGTTTAATTTATTGCGCATTAGAGCAGCTATCTTCCGGTACGCTATTGCGCAACAACGAGGAGAGGTGAAGGAGGTTAGGAGGAGAATAGCAGTGTGGGACCATTTCTCAAGAAACATGGGCCTATAGCTTATAAATTTCAATGCAATTACAGTGACACTGTTACCTACCAACGTCATTTAAAATGCGGTCTGATACTGGAGAACTGTTCTCATATCAGCTAGTTTGGCAAAAAGTAGCCTATGTGCGCATTGCCTAGTCGCGATGTTTTCTCCGGTGTGAAGGGAAACAGGCATGCTATTGATAAATTGGTTACTGCTTATTAGGGCTACGTAATTTGAGAAAAAAATTATCCTGTTATTCGTTATTTAACGTAGCCTACTTGGCTACTGAAGGCTATTACAGAGCGCGTCAATTTTTTATAATAATTGTCTCTGCCTCGGAAAGCATGAACGTGTGATCCACTGGAATATGCATACCTGTGTGCCTTGCTCGCCCGCCCTCTCGTCCTGAGTTTGAACAAAACTATGTGAAAGTTCTTCCTATCACCAGCTGTTATCCGTTGGCAATTTTGGTCAGAAAAGTTCCATATTTCGTCGTGCATTCAAAAATGCTCATGATAGCCTATGCTGCATTCAAAACATTGTGACAAATCTAGCCAAGAGCTGGATTCTTATTTCACAATCTGGGACGTCATTAAGCTCTGGATAAAAGTACAGTCAAAAAAAATATTTAACAGCATAAACAAAAGCTACATTAGAGCTCTAATAACTGACGGTCAATTCCTTCACGAAATCCCTAAACATCGCAACCAGGTCTACACGGTTGATGTGGCGTAAGTTCGCACCTTAATGCACACTGATCCTTTTGCTCTCATGCTGCGGAAGGCCAAAATGCTGTATTGTATTGGGCGCAAACCCGTGTATGTAGGCTATGGCTCTGAAAGTGGGCAAATTACGTCTTTTTTTCGCAAATAATCGATTAACTGTTTGTTAAGTTTCTGAATAATCGAACATGAAAATTTCTGAAAAGTCCCAACCCTAAGCATCATACATCAGCCACAACATCATTACAGACCCTACACGTAGAATCGAGTAGCCTATTTAAAACATCCGTAGTGTACGCATATGTTTGTTTCAAAGACTGTTTGTGAACTATGCAATTCATATAGCACTAACATGCTAGTTGCTAATACTAACGTCAGGCCAGCAACTAGCTTGTTACTACTGATGAATTGTAGTGCTGTAAATGTTAAGGATTATAACCAAATTGTTTGGGAGAGGGTACGAGAATTAGTGTCAAATGAGTTTGATGTAAAGAGCCTGGTGAAGGCTAAGGTAAAGCAATAGTAGGCTACGTTAAAAGAAAAAGACTTGGGGTAACCTACCCACGGGCTATAACATCATTCCTCTCCCAGTATTGAGCCACTGCTTGTTGCGATCACTTGTGCCAGCTAGTAATGGCTGCTCCCACATTATGTATCTGAGAAAGTTAGGCTATGTACTGCCAAATATTACTAAATCTTTAGCCAGTCAACATGCTTACAACGTTTACTCCCAGTCGATGTTCACACATAGCGTTACTGTTTCTCCCGTAGCAGGCAGTCAGTGCGAGTTGCTACTAATAGGCCGTAAGGTGACCCCCGTTATCGTTCAGTTTCGCTCCACAGCATCGGCACTACATACCCGTTAGTTGATAAAAGTACAAAAGTTACGTTGCAAGTCATGATACAGTTTCGCGTCCTGCATCTTGTGCACTTGTTTAAAGCCGAGACGTTCTCCGAAGAACTATTTTCCCCGGGGCGAATGACTATTTTGACGTCACACGACACCACGTGACAGTTCTAAACCAATTACGTTGCCGCATTTACCATAACAAGTGCTGCCAGGTCATAAAGCCATCTCCCAAAAGATCCTTTCGAAGTGGGTATATCATAATAATTATCAAAGATAATGCTCATTCATGTATTTCTGGATTGGAAGATATAAATTATGAATTATGTGCTTTATTTAAAGCACAAGTCACAATTTTGCAAGTGACATTTCATGCTATGATTTTGATCAATTATTTGTAATGTGGACTAAATCAATTCCAAACAGTATAGCACTAACAACTATTATACAAGTGGATAAGGTTACCTTTTCATGTTGACCTTTTCATTAATAAATGGAAAAAATTGTAATTATCAATGATAAGGACCATTCAGGTATTCATTTATTCACAAATAACTATACAACAACAACAACAACAACAATAAAAGGAATGATAATGATTCAAATGAAATAGAATAGCGGTAAAACACACACACACACACACACACACACACACACACACTACTCCTCAGTGTCAGTGTCAGGGTAGGTTTCATCTTCTTTATCCTCTGTTTCCTTTGAGTTTGAGCAGTTGGAACACCTGCACAAGTCTGTACAACAGAGTCCTGCAGAGAAACATGAGCATCTCTTTGTCTCACAGGCACTCCCTCTGCAACCACAGTGTATGACATGTAGGACCGAGTCAGGGGCTGGATTTCTTGTCATCCATGTCACGTTAAGTTGTCCATCTTCCAGATGCCAGCCATGTTCAGTGGGAGATGGAGCGCCAATCTTTTGCTTCATGCATGACCTCATTATTTTAGCCTGATAATTTGCCCTTTTGCAGTGCTGGTGGAGGGCATCGCTTGTTGGGGGGATGGACAGTTCTGGCAACGCTGAAGATGCCATGCAGAAAGCTTTGTACCTAGCCTCGTTGATGTTTTCTGTGGTGGGCTGATCATAGAGATGACACACATATTTGCAAAGTAGTGCAAATGTAGATTGATCCAGGTTAAAGTCACTCCCCAGATCTGTGAAAGCTTTCAGGTGCACATCTTTTGCGCATGCCACAGCAAATGACTTCTTTTTCCTTTGCCATAAAAGGCACTTGTGGAGTCACACCCAGTGAATGTATGGATTCCAATCAAGGCTGAACACACACTGGCTCCTAGAGCTGATGACACCTTGGTAATGTCCATTATGCGTGTTCTGTTCCCCGTCCCTGTGAAAAAGTAGAGGCTGCATGGCAATTCTTTCTGCATACTCACAGCAATGACTGCTACATCAGTGTCAGGGCTCTTAATAATGACAGTCTTATGTTCCTGTGCAGCATGTTGTGCATGCAAAAACACTCTTGTGTCACATTCTTCATGGTCACAATACAGATCTTCCACAGCATGAACAGACTGCACGCCTTCCTGTACAGTAACACAGTGACATTGGTGTTGATGTGCTATGTACAAGCTGAGGTTTCTTCCCACTGCTGTAAGATCAGCATGTGTCCACGCATCGTACAAGAACTCAGCCAGTGCTTCTTTATTTGTTCCTTCAGAGAGAAACTTTTTCCACTGTGTTGGGGTCCGCTGATCTGGGCCATAGATCTGCATGCGTTGTGAACCTCCATCAGCTCGACGTGAACGTTCAGTGTTTTTAATGCTTATGTTGGGGTATTGATCAGTGACAAAGTCAATGCGTGCACACTTGTGCTGTGAAGCAAGTTGGACTACGTACTGGAGTATGTTCTCAGCAAGTTCTCCAAATGTACCTGGTCTGGATCTGATAGCCTGAATTACTGCCATGCCATCAAAAAGAATGGCACCATCTGCTGGAACACTTTCAACTAAGCAATCTCCTCCCTTGCTCTCGAGTAAATCCATTAGAGCTGACTTGTTTGTTTTAGCAATTGAACCATCAGCACTGGCCAAAGGATAGGACACAGTCCCCAGGGAGTAAGACAGAATTTCTCTCATTTCAATCTTTCTGCTTTGACCTAAGATGAGGAGCCTGGAAAAAAGCTTCTTGTCAGCACGCAAAATCACTTCCTTGCCAGCTGCAGATTTCTTTTTTGCCTTAGCCACGTCACTGAAAGTCCTCAGTTTTTGTGACTTTATGGGTGCAAAGATGTCAACTGAATTTGAAAGCAGTCTCTGGTCCATAAACTCTTGTGTGGCATTTTCACCCTTTTCTGAGGCCACAAGCAAGTCCTTCGTGATGTCTTCAGTTGCTACTCTTCCAGAGCTAATACACACAATGTGATCTTGGTGTGTATCAAAAGGGTTCAGCATGGAATCAATGGTGGAAATGATACTGCAGACAGCCTTTTCATCAGCATTGATCCGTGTGGTGTCGAGGTCTTTTCGTTTGCGCACTTCAGGAGATATACCTGCCATGGTTTCACACTGTCTTGCTATTGCAGCCCTTTCGTGTTGTGACAATATCCAACGATATACTGCGGAGCGATTCTGTGTTATGCCTGTCCAGCCACCTTTGGTCTTGGCATCTCTGTTGCAGGTTTGTTCGATAGCCTGGTCACAGGCAATTGAGGCAAATCCATGGTCACTTTGTCGCTGCACAGTCCACTGACCCTTGACGGTCATCTCAGTATGGCAAGAGGGATGTGTAATTGGCAGATTCACCATCTCCAGCCAGTATGGAGGCAAGTACCGAGCATAGTTTACTCTGTCGTAGGCAAAAAACCATGGCATCATTAACCGGACAGTTGCCAGGTGAAGCTGCCAGTCTGACTCTCGTGTTGCTCGCACGAACAGGAGTAGTAGCTGCATCATGTCAATGTACGAGCTCCAGAAGGCAAATGTTGGGCTTTCTTCACTTCTCTTTTGCACGAAGTCACAGTATTTTGAGCACATACTCTGAAACCTCTGCTCTGTGCTTAAAACATCCAAAAAGGTGTCTGGAAAAGAACGCTTCATCTCACTGATGGCATGCACGTATTCAGCTCTCTCCTCATTTGACAAGGTGTCCAGAAAGGTGATGAATCTGATGCGCTGCAGGCTTTCATACAGAAGTTTATGCGCCCTCATGCTTCGGTTGTAATGATGGCCATTGATCACCCCATTGATGGATCCTGGGGCGACCACTTCGGATTCAATGAGAACATCCTGAAGCCCTGCATCTCCAAACCTTTTGCCTAAAACACTCAGGTAGGACATGGTTGTGTGGAATTCCCCAAGTCTGATGACTAAACGCTGTGTGAGGTCATCATGTTTCCAACGGATTTGCTGAGCTTTGGCATATATGGCTTGGTCAAACACTAACACCATGTGATCCAGTTCAAGCTGGTCAGCAAACTGGACACTTCGCTTCAGGATAGTGTTGACTGTTGACATCTCAGTTGGTGACGCCTCAATCACTGGCAGATAACACAGTGCCGATTTCTGCAGAGTGTTTTCACCTTGTAGCAGCGTATGGAACCCTGTCCAGCTTGGGATTTCGCTTCCTTCCATGGACTTCACAAACACATATGCTAGCTCAGTTTGTGCAGCAAAGTGGGTGTTCATTCTGCATGCCTCTGCCTCCATTAGCTGACTCAAGTTGCGTGGGCCCTGTCTTTTGGTCTGATGGTATGGCTCTATGGGGATTTGGGGTGGAGCTTTGAAGGAGGAAACTCCCTTTCTCAGAGGCTGTCTTGTGACAGTGGGCATGGTCTCGCTGGAGAAACTCTGGAGCATTATTCCATTGGTGTGATGAGTTGTTCCACGGCCTGATAGAGTCTCCTCACCAAAGTCAATGTTATCCCACACAAGTGTTGTGGGTGCCCTTTTTGAGAATCCCTTTGGTACCCTGTCAGTACCCTCTTGCAGTGTCAGCTGTGCAAGGCTAGTGTCCAGACTCAAGACTGTGTCCCAGGATGCACAATGTCCAAGTTTGTTCAGCAGTGACACAATGCGTGATGACCCTGTTAAATGTCGCACAGTTAAGCCCAAACACAATGACTTGGGTGTCTGTTTCCGGCCTTTAGAGGCGAGGTACACAATGTCCTGACAGACAGAAAGTACTTTGAAATGCATGTCATCAGAAATTTTGACAAACTGCTCCAGTGTTGGTTCCTCTGTGGCACCAACAATCCAGCTGACTAAATTGTACAACTCAAGGGGAACAACAGTTTGTGCTTCAGTGAGATTGAAGTTTACTGCAGTGGGGGGCCATGGGCATGACATGCCAGGACTGTCACTAAGCAGTCTTTTCAAAAGCAAAGCTGCTGTGAAAAGTGTCCGTGTCCTCTGTTGTTGTTTGTAGCTTTGATGTCCCTCTTTCCTTGTCGCTGTCTGTCTGGCTCATTTCACTGGACTGAGTCGTTTCCGCACCTGATGGTAACAAGTCCAAGACTGCATGCGTTGACAAGTTCTCAGCAAAAACCAGTTCAGATGTATTGCGTTTGGCGGGGGTGTGGAACACTAGCTGAGGAAAATCACGGCTGAGTCTCTTCTTCAAGACATCTTGTCTGTAACACAACAAATCAACAACAACAAAAAAGGGTCATATGAGTACCAGCAAAGGAGGACTTCATGTTGTGGCTGATATACAATAGCCACCTTCACAAATCAACTAAGAGAGTGAATAAAATATTATAGGTGGAGTGTACTTGCTATGCAACAGATATAATACCAAGTATTCCCAAGAGAAGCACATACTGTAACTAACATCACACTATCAAGAAGACTGCCATCCTCCTTATTGCAAAATAATACATGTACAGTATGTGCAGATGACAAGCAGAGTGTGTGCACACACTGTATGACATTTCCCTTGGATTTCAAAAATAACAAACTGCCGTGCAATTACCTGTAGCTTGAGGCATCAACACCTTCAATTGACTGCACCAGGTCAATAAATGCCTTCCTCAGTTGACTCATCCTCAGAACCTCTTGGTTGATCAGCAGCCTTTGACGTATCATCCTCTCGCAGAATACCTTATAGCTCTGATCAAACGGTGACTCGATCCTTACAAAAAATATAGAAGAAGGTATGTGTTGTGTGAGCATTTGTTGTGATATGTGTTGTGAGAACAAACATTCATAGGACACACATTGTACTGTTTGTGTTTTTATATAAAATTAATATATGACTTACTGTTCTTTCTCTGCTCTGACAGGAACACTCAAAAACCTTGTATACTGTCGGTAGCAACTTTTGTGGTACTGCACCTCCAGAGCCACACAGTCTCTGTCCTTGATGTGAATGAGGATGCTCTGGTCATCCTTTGCTTCGGCAGCTTCCTGCAACTTGCCTTGCACAAAAGAAAAGAAAACAGAATGATTAAATAGACAGGAAAACAAATAGACTTCATTTTCCTGGTGCAGTGGTGATGTAAAAAATGGTGCTAGGTGTTTCACCCAAAAAAAGGATTCCTTAAGGACACCGATGTACAGCACAGCCAGGACACACCCCTCGAGCCTGGTTGCTGGGGCTACCCAGCAACACACAGGGACAGAAGCGGAAAAATCCCAAAGTGTACAAGTTTGAGAGAGGGGCAGTGGGGGTTGGGGACACCGATGTACAGCACAGCCAGGACACACCCCTAGAGCCTGGTTGCTGGGGCTGCCCAGCAACACACAGGGACAGAAGCGGAAAAATCCCAAAGTGTACAAGTTTGAGAGAGGGGCAGTGGGGGTTGGGGGAATGGCACAGGGGATGGGGTGGCTCAGAAGCAGTGTGTTGACCAGACAGGCCATCAGGCTGAGGAGCCTCATTTCTGTACAGGTATTCAGTGCCATCTTAACATCAGGCCTATGACATCCATACAAACATATCCATTACCATATTAAAGTCAAAGTGTGATTCATTCTATATATAAAAAAAAATCTAAAACACTGAGTGGGATATTATAGGCATGGGAATGTTATGTAGGCTATTGAAATGTAATTTCACACCCACACACATACACAACACAGCATGGCAACTCACACATACATTAAAATTAGACAAATACAATGATTGTGCAGCAGTGAAGCCTAGATAGTCATTCAACTTCTCCTAACATCTGTGTGTGTGTGTGTGTAGGCCTATGTGTGTTGGGGGATGAAATGCATTCCCATAGACTACCTACTGTTTGTGTGTGATGGGGGTGGTGAAACAGTCTTACCTGCTGTTAAGCTCTGTGTTTTTGACAAAGCTTCTTTTTGACGTCTGCCACCGGCGACGAACATTTTGCGATCTTTCTTGCAAATTATACAGATGGCAGGAAGAACGCAGGGGTGATAGCAGTCCGGCGCCGCGCCGGAAATCCGGCGTAGCGTGGCTCTGTTAAAAAAAAAATCCCATCAAAGAACGCAGATCCACGTTACGAAAAGTCCCTTTCCTCGCTCCATTTGCTGTGTCCTGCAGACCATGTAAAGCGCATCGCAACCCTTCAATCCAATCAGAAATAGGACGGGGCGGGTCTTGGTTGTCTTGGCCAATAAGAGACTTTGGTTGCTCGAGTAGTACTCCTGGCATGTAGTTGGGGGAAAAAGCTGTTTGGGTCAGAGACAGTCCTGTTGCAGCTTAAAATTGCCTCACGGCTTTCTAATTGTAATATATTATTAAACATTGTTTATGAGTACCTTAACACATGTCAGCAAGCAGACAAGTTATATGAAGAATGTCGTAAGTGTTAACCGATGTTTAGAAAAAAAAAAAAAATGACCTTGCTATTGCTTTGGTAGTTTGCAATTTATGGGATGTTTTTTTTTTTTTTTTTTTCGTTCTCCAGTCTGCGCAACGGCGCAGGAGTTCAGTAAAGGCTTTGCGGACTTTTGAATGTTATGGGAAGCAAGCACTGACCTTACAATGTGAGAAGTTGACAATGTCTCTATCTCTCCCGGATCTCTGGCTGAATGTTATGCACAACGGTGAACTGGCACTTATTAATTTCGGTGAATATGCTACTTGCACGAAATTCTCAATAAAGTTTACATCATGCGCAGCATGATCGGATGATGGGAATAGCCTGGTTAAAGCAATATCTAGGAGAGAGGTTGACCTAGGGAGAGCAGCGCATTATCTTACTATCTGGAGCTACAGTAGGCCTATGTTTGGCTTTATTGAAGTAGGCTAAAACCGAAACGAGCAAGCGCCCACATTTTCAGTGGCATTGTAACGGAGTGTGTCCGGCGGGTGGTAGACTCAAGGCATGGAAACGGAATAATGCAGACGTCTTTCATTTATTTTATATTAGGCCACCGGCGGGGTGCATAACATAACAAATTAACAAACAAACTAAACAAACAAAATACTGATCAAACTGAAAATAATCAGGGGCAAGGCCCACAAACTAGGCAATATAACATACAATCATTATATCCTCTCGCCTCAGAGGCGAACCCCGACTGTTACGCACTGTAACTACTATCGGTCACAACCAAATCATGGTTTACAATCAATTAAGACATTGACTTATGTTTACAACCTATACATTGCAACTGCGCAATCATACAGTACCCCTTTATCATCAGAGAACATAATAACAGCATGCCAATAAGGCAATAACACAAAAAGAAAAGATGATCAAAAACACCCCTGTAACAAGCGCTTCCCAGCAGGAGCGCGCTCGCAACTCCATAAAAAGGTTCCACCTCCCATAGCTCGGTTTGATCCCCGCTTATGATAACTTTATTTGTCAGTAAAATATTATATACTATTGTATTGTCAGAGCCCCCACAGATGTTTGAGTTTGCTGCTTTCATGGGAGCCAGACCTCTCTCTATGGGAGCTCAGCTCCCACTGGCTCCCACCTAACTCGAACCCTGCATACGAGCTATCTGCTCACCCACGGCATTGCCCCAGAATTTAAACGCCAGCTGTCTGAGAAACTTAAGAATTGTATGTTTTCCCTTAATGTTGACGAGGCAACAGACAAAAACATGGACAAGATCATGAATGTCCTTGTCCGTTTTTTTGACGAGGATGCTGGGAGCGTGAAGACTCAGCATCTTGCCAGTAGGATAATTAACATCGCAAATGCGATGTATGCGAAGTATGTTACTTGACAATTGTGCTGTGATGAGGGGGAAAAGGTTAGTTTATTATTTCTGTTCTTGTTATTAAATCATCAGTAACAATAATGATTCATAGTAGGCCTAATAATAACTTAACAAAAATATTGCATAATAACGTAGGATTATTATTATTATTATTATTATTATTATTATTATTATTAGTCTTTTTGTTCTAATTATTTTTATTAGGCCTATTGAATTTGTATAGCCTATAATAGCACAATTCACACAAGACTGCTGCTCAACGTGCTTCACAGTTAGATCAAAAACAACAATAGGTCATAACATTATATATATATAATACAATGACTCATTTGATTGGAGGCTGTAGCCTATAGTTGGTAAAGCATTCACCATGTTTTCAGGAATACATTCTAGTGTTGAATTGTTGAATTGGGGTTAAATTCCCACCTCAATTATAACTATACTGCAACAGCACAAGCCTAGAATGTATTTCTACATAGAACCCAACGTGTCCAGTTTGTTCCAGTCGATCTAAAGTGCTATACGAAGATGGAAATGATCTGTGTTTTTGTGAATAACACTATAGCCATTAAGCAAAAATGAAAACATATCTATAATGGTCATACAAAAACTATTAAATGTTTGAATAATTTGTCAAAATTTAAACCTATGTTACGTCATCGCCAGACCCCAACCGACCCCGACCCCGCCCCTTGCCCCCGAAAAAAGTTCAGGCTCAGGATTTTTTTCACTATCACCCCTAAGAACGGGGCCAGAGCTCGCGGGCAAGCTTGATTTAGACCGAAGTTTCCTGGTCGGAGGAGTGATCGGAGTCGATGCAGCAGGGATAGCCTCGCTAGTTTGGGTGTCTTGTTGGTCATCTCTCCTCTCTGACTCTCGCACGAGACGGCGTTTGGCTCGTTCCATTTCGCGCTTGTCAATAAATCTCCGGTAGCATGTGGGATGGAAAGCTGCATCTTCGGGAATTTCCTCAAAATCCAAATCAAGACAGTGTTTAAAATTTTCAGCTACATCTCTGCCCTCACCCTTCAACTCTAGCCACTGCCGAACACTATTTCGGTAGGTATTCCACCTTGTGCTGGTGAAATTTTGTGCGTCCTCATGCTTGACAGAAGATATATGCATGTAACACATCTTACGTTTCGAAGATTTGTCTTTTTTTACATTTTCCGTCAAGTTTTCTTCCTCTTCGGTACTGCTGGATGAGCGCCCTGCTAAAATGTTGGCTGCCATTCTGCTTCTGTTTACGCGCTCAGCTGACATACCAGCTATCCGATTCGTTCAATCTGATGACGTCTCAACCGTAGTACCTCTCGCGAGCAAAGGTGGTTAATCTGGTAAGTGCACAGTTCATAAACATTCTTTGAAACACTATGCGTACAGCGAGGATGTTTTTAATGCTCGATTCCACGTGTAGGGACTCGTAGGGACTAGGGACTAGGGAATGTTGTGACCGAGGTATCATGCTGTGTCGAGACTTTTAAATGTTTTACAAATAGCGATTTGAATGCGGGGGGCTACATTGCACTATGTAGTAAACATTGCTCTTGACGCTTAGTTAATCGCGGCAGATCTTAAAAAGCAGTTACTTTCGTAATTTTCATTTTGAACGAAAGTTTGACTGGTATACATGATCTATAAAGAGCTTTAACTGCTTCAACGCCAGAATTTGACATTAAATGTATTAAATATTGCCGGGGGTTATTGGTCATAGCTCATTGACCTGGGGGAAAGTCGTAGCGCTCTTCCCCCGCTCTACCCTCAAGATGGCGCTGGACCTCAAAATTCTAGAATGTGAGGACACCTCATTTTGTTCTCAACAGAGAATGCCCAGGCAGTTCTCAGCTCCCTTTCACAGCCATGGCTGACTGAAGGAGACACAATGACTCTAAGCTGTGGGGTTAAAGGCTCCACTACAGGCTGGAGATTCCACTGGTACAAGACTGCCCCCTACAGGCATGATTCACTAAAAGTGACTCACAGACAGATAGAATATTCTGTAGAGCTTCTACCAGACAGCATGAGAGGATCTGGAGGCTCCTACACTCTCAGCCCTGCTGCTCTTAGACATTCAGGGGTTTATGTGTGCAGAGCAGAGAGAGGAGAGCCAGCCTATCACACAGAGTTCAGCCAACTTCAGCCTCTCTGGATTACAGGTGAGAGACATACTAATCAGAGTCCACTTTTTACTTAAACATTTTGTGTGAAGTCGGTATCTCTAGTCTGTCTAATGTATTTTAGTTTTTTTCATGTTCATGTATGTATGGCATTGTCCTTCTCAGGTGCCTTCCCGGAAGCTTCTGTGATCCTCCATTCCAACTGGTCCCAGATCTTCACTTATAAGTCTCTCTCTCTGAGCTGTGAGGTTCAGAGCAACTCTACTGGATGCAGACTGAGGTGGTTCACAGGCAGAGGAGGCGAATCAAAGTGTCCCACTGACTGGATATCAGTAACAGGATCCAACTGCAGCATCAGATCAGCATCTCCATCAGACAGTGGAGTTTACTGGTGTCAGTCTGAGTCTGGAGAGCAGAGTAATCCTGTCAACATCACTGTGCATGGTGGGGGCGGTTAAACAATTGCTTGTGAAAATATGAACATTTGCTTCCATTTATTTATTAGACAGGTTACTATTATATATTAGCATGGGTGTGATATACTTTAATTCATCTAACTAGTTTATGTATGGGGCATTTCAGAAGTATAGTATTCTTAACAGATATATACAGTATATATGTCTTAATTTGTAAAAGATATAGATGTTCTTACTGTAAGTTTCAGTATAGTATCTCTGTAACCACCTGTGGCAATGTGTGTAGTTGGTGATGTGATCCTGGAGAGTCCTGCCCATCCTGTGACTGAGGGAGATCCTCTGACTCTGCGCTGTAGATATCGCTACCAGCCATCAAACATCAGTGCTGACTTCTATAAAGATGGGACACTCCTCCAGACCTCCACCACAGGAGAGATGACCATCCCTGCAGTCTCAAAGTCACATGAAGGCCTCTATAAGTGCAGGAAACCAGAGAGAGGAGAGTCACTAGAGAGCTGGGTGACAGTTAGAGGTTAGAAAATGTACGCTTTGATTATTATGTGTACACAGTGTCATTTGTTTTCAATTACAGCCATGTTATTTTTTTCACTGTTAGATCAGATCCCGGTATCAGATTCCGGTTCCTCAGAGTTGATGGTTGCAGTGGGTGTTGGGATGGGACTGCTTTCTGTCTTTGCCTTGGTCATTTTACTGGTCTTATTGTATCGGTCTCGAAAGTCCAAAGGTGAGAGAAAAGCTATTAGTTACTGGACATAACTCTAGCGATATACTGTATCAGAGATTTTTTATACTCTTTCAGCCAATATACAGTATACAAAACAGCCTTTTATGTAAAGAAGAGAAGGTTTCACTTCAACACATATCTCTGTTTTCATGTTCAGGTTCAATGATGCCAAACCTGTAAGTTTTTACTTCACAATCTCTCTCTCTCTCTCTCTCTCTCTCTCTCTCTCTCTCTCTCTCTCTGTCATTGGCAAATAACAAGTTATGTTCTGCTCATGACATGTCTGTCTCCCTCTAGGGTTCAGCAACAGAATAACACCCACAGTTCAACCTCACAGCAAACACCAGTTGTAGGTACGACATCACAGATAGTGGTGAATTTACTTTATTATTGTTATGTTTGTATGCCGCTAAATTGTATATTATCTGTGTATTTCACTAGGTGGCGCTTTGTCTGGAGCTGGTGATGTGGTCTATGCTGAGATTGATTTACAGGGGAAGAAAAAAGGTTTGTTTATGATATGGATTTTGACAGGCATTAATTCTACCACTGCAAATATCTATTGCGTGGATTGATTGATTGATTGACTGATTGATCTATGCCCAGATGCAAACAATACACTCACCGTGTACTCATTCCTGAAGCCAGTGAAGAAATCAGGTAAGATTTGTTTGAGTTTAATGTCCAAGCCAGTGCAGACAGTGAACTGTGTTCATTATTAGTTCTTTAATATGTTCATATAGATTCTGCTGACATTAGCTTTTGTTCCAGTTTATCCTGATCGTGTAGTATGACGTTAATTCTTCAAATATATGAATTGAATACACATCTAATGTTTTATCTCTGATGTTTTAGCTGAGCCTGATGGAGCTGAACCCAGTGATTTAACATATGCAAAAATTAATGCAAGACCAAAGAAACCCAAGAAACAAGGTAAAACATAAGGGTAACTTAGATTTTTAGTGCATATTGCTATGCTAAGGAGATTTTTTTTCTTGATGACTAACTTGAAAGTGGCTAACATTATTTTTTAATCTAAAGTTTCAGCTGCCCCCAGTGATGTCACCTATGCTGCTGTGCAGATTAAGATGAAACCTCTGGACAGGAGAGGTGAGATATATTCTATTGTAATAGCATGCAGGAAAGACACCATCTCCAAATTCTTTATTATGGCACTTGGTGTTCAGGTAACAATATCAGCTTCAGGTATCTTTAACTCAATCACCACGGGAAGATGCAGGAAATGAAATGGCATGAAGTCTGCTTCAATATTTCAATGTCTTTGCTATACTCATTAATCTTAGACCAAACCTCCTTACCGGTGTGTGGACATATAATAAGGCTACTCTGCATACAAAATCTTTAAAAGTAGGTATAGAGTAACAACTGTTTGTTTTTGTTTCTCAAGCCAATCCAACACCTTCTGCGGAAGAGCATGTTTACTCAGCTGTGAAACCCGGCTGCTCCTCAGGTAATGAATTATATCCTTTAGCTTTCTAACTAGAGAAAAAAAAGATGATTTGGACTGACACATTAAGTTCAATTCACCAAGCTTGGCCTGGC
This sequence comes from Sardinella longiceps, assembly GCA_027497455.2. NCBI lineage: Eukaryota > Metazoa > Chordata > Actinopteri > Clupeiformes > Clupeidae > Sardinella > Sardinella longiceps. Next base: position 27,680,963 of record JAODXP020000028.1, on the reverse strand, counting down.
ATGACCATTCAATAGATTTAGATAATAGATAAATAGTGTTGCCAATGCCAGAGCATTTCATGGTAATACTGTAACTATTGACCAACAGACTATTGATCTCGTGCAGTGTTTATACATTTATATATAGATATCCCTAGCACACTCTGCCAAGATACTTCACCCTTAGGCCATTTGTTTTACACAGTAGACTTTGACAAGGAAATACACAAGTTATTCTATCAATAGAAAATACCCTGGATTGATAAATATAAATGAAGAACTGTTGAATGCGCCACAACTCCACTAATGCATGCTTTTTAAAAAATATGTTCCAGATGAAGGATCCTGTCATACGACTTATGCACAAGTTCGGAGGAAACCAAAGAAACCTTGATAATATACACTTTTGCAACAGTCAGAGTAGGCAGACATACACAATAGCTGCACAGTATTTCAGTCCTAACATTTGGTGGACTGCAAGCATGTCCCTTTACTTGCCGTCAATTCATCATGTTCACAGACTAAAAAAACAAGAGCACCTCAAGACACTTCAGCTCCTGACAGATTAAAGTATCATGGATTTGTAAATACTGTAGGCCTATATCAAGATCAGCACCCATGAATTCATACACATTATATAGTTAGACATACAGTATGGTAAGAGGTACATGTAAGTGCAACAAATGAATACAGAGGATCCTCTATATGTATTTGTTGAACTGACATGTCCTTTCAGACATATTTTTAGACGCATTAAAAATGCCAATAATTTCATTGTCTTCGCCATTTCCTAACAGTTTTTACCTCTGTTTAGTACAAAATGTTAACAAAATTATGTATTATGTAAATATGTAAAATAATGTTTCTGGCAGCTGGAACAGCCTTTTGAAACTTTCTTAGCAGAAGTAGTGCCTAAGGCTACTGCTTTGTATGTTGACCTGAGCTTTTAGAGCCGATGAAGGCATGATGTCTTTCAGCCTCAGTCTAATAGAAAATTTGATTACAAGCATAATATAAAATATATATTTTATCTACTGTGTTTTAATAATATATATTTGGTCTGCGGAGATAACTGGAGTGTATTTTTATATTTTTATAATTTTTATATTGTGGAGTGGATTTGATCCAATAAACCATTTTCTTTACATCAGTTATCTGTATCTGAAATACAAGAAATCTTTTATAGGATGTTAGGTTTTGGTGTACTGGTTTACCTAAGAGATTTAACACCAAAACCTCCCAAACAGGAAGAGAAAGTCTGAAAGACTCCCTTTGATCGTGTGGGTTTTGTACACATCCTCTTGGGTGTTACACCTCAAGAGACGCTTAAATGCTTTATCATTCATAACATTTGGGTCCCCATTTCCAGTTTATTGATGTCACTAGTCAGAGTTCAACCATGCCTAATGGTAAAGTTTAGGTGCAGTGGAGATAAACGGAAACGGTAAAGTTTAGGTAGAGTGGAGGTATAAGAGCTTTACAAAAACGTTATCTATATTCATTAAGATAACAATCAACATTCAAATCATCTAAAAATCATGTATTGATATATGAATTCTCAGTTTGAGTGCATCAGTTAAACCAGTTTGTTTACTACTGTAGGTCCTTGCCAAAATACTGCTCTCTCACACAGAGACCAGACAAAGTAATCGATTCATGACATTAATGACGTTGCAGATGTGGACATGAACAATGCTTCTGTTGTGTCACTATAGCAAGGGGTGAGCTAAGCCTTTGGCCACGCACACACACACACACACACACACACACACACACACACACACACACACACACACACACACACACACATCTACACATAGACACACACTCTCTTTCTCTTTCCCTCACACACACACACACACACACACACACACACACACACACACACACACATGCCCACATAGACACACACTCTCTCTTTCTCTTTCCCTCATACACACACACACAAACACACATCTACACATAGACACACACTCTCTCTTTCTCTTTCCCTCACACACACACACACACACACACACACACACACACACATAGACACACACTCTCTCTTTCTCTTTCCCTCACACACACACACACACACACACACAGAAAGAGAGAGAGAGACAGAGAGAGAGAGAAACACACACACACACACACACACACACACACACAGACACACACACACTCATTCAGAGAAGGTGTCAGAGAGATACAGCCACAGGGAGCAGGGCAGCTACAGGACAGCATGGCACTCACGGCTCTTTGTCTACTGACATGTAAGTATATTTCTCTATATTGCTCAGTAACTCAGACTATTAGTATTGCTATTTAGTGACTGCCTGATATGAGATTCCATTCACTTGTGTCACTTGGGATTTCTGTTACTGAAATGTTACAGTATGTTCAGGTAGTCTTACCATTTGTTTACAGCCATGATAGCTTTGAGGTTAGGGTAAAAATTCTATGTCCCTAACACAACAAGGCCCCTAACAGTGGAGTTGAGGTGTGGATCTGCACAATGTTTCTTCTTAAAAAGAATTGCTACAAATAGGAGTGTTTCCTTGCCCCTGTTACTCATGGGGGCTCTTTGGACTGTCGGTAAAGAAGGGCGAAGCAATTGTATTTGCCACTCTACTAATACACATACAATTGATTTAAATTAGAGATTTAGCTCAGACTGATTGATTACCTCTGCAATTGTAACAAAAACACAGCTTCTCCTTTTTATTTCCCCTTTCTTTTGTTCATATTTTAGTGTTCAGTTCTTTGTTACAGTATGGGATCATGGAAGGTCAGTATAGAGATGAATGAACGAACAATGCTTGAGAACCTGCTGATTCATTCCACTAATCAGCTCCTTACTGACCTCTTCACGTTGTTTTACCAATCTCTTATTTATTCTAATATATTGCATATTCACATTATATTGTATATTAATATATTGGTATTAATAAAATATAGTGTGCTTGGTGTTTTCGTTCACAATTATATCTGTGTCATTGTCGTTGTTGTTGTTACATAACAAATACAAACTCATTTACCCATATATTTCATAGATTCCATTCATCGACAAGACATACAAAAATGAATGCTGTCTCAATCATACTATTACATCCTGGTTTCTCTTTCCTGAGTGCCTTGAGTGACAGCTCATTGTTCCTCATTTGCACAGTGAGACAAAAGGCGGTTGTGATCCTCAAGCCCAACTGGACCAAACTGTTCCGAGGAGATACTGTCTTGCTACGATGCAGCATCCCTGGAGAGGTCTCCACCGACTGGGAATATATCTGGTACAAGAACGAGGAAGAGCTCATCCCTTTCAAGGCCTGGACAGAGACAAACGAGTATAAGAATGTGGGCCCAGTGGATGAGTCGCACGGTGGTGAATATGCCTGTTTGGGGATGAGGAAAGTGGATTCTGTCTTCTCTGAGATCAGTGATAATGTGGTATTGACTGTATCAGGTCAGTGTGTTTACTTTGTGTTAATAGCCCCTCTACTTACTCCAAAGATCCTTTTTTGTAATATGTTGTTGGACTGGTACAGTCCACCCCACTTCATTAACATGAATGCCAATGGACATTTGAATAAAATGGTATAGGCCTATGATATGAGGTATACAATGGTACACACTTTCTCAGTGAAACACCTCAGAGGAAAAATGAAAAAAGAACATGGTTCTGGACTGCATAATCACATTGCTTTATCTAAAGGTATGATATTCTTGGTGCATGATGTTGTGATCTTGGTGTCATGATATTGTTGTTTATATCTTGTATGTCTGTATGTCTATGTATACTGTTTGTCATTGTTTATATCATACTTTATGTCTTTTTCATATACCCCTGGTAAACCAGAGAGACCCCAAGCAGTCATCCTCCAGAGGCCTGACTGGCCGCAGATCTTCAACGGGGAGACGGTCACGTTCAGGTGCGACATCCCAGGAGAGCTGACATCCGATTGGAGGTACCGCTGGCGGAAGGACGGACAGAAGATGAAGCCCGATGCTGTGGGAGAATCCAACATTTACAGGATAACCGTTGCAGACGAGTCCCACAGTGGGAAGTACACCTGCACTGGTCTGAGGGAAAGGGACTTTAAGTTTTCCCAGGCCAGTGAGTCTGTGACACTGACTGTGTCAGGTGAGAATCATATAACTTTTTAGTTATCTAGCCCTATTACAATTCCCATAGGAATCATGCTAATACAGTGCTAATATAGTGTTTGAAATTGATATATCAAAATGACATAATTTAACCTCCTGTTCTGAATATTAGTTAGAGAATATTATATTAATATATACAAAATTACTACAAAAATGATAGACGCTAAACTCATATGTATAGTAATTATAACATTTACAGTGGTGTAACATTGGATTCATATGTGGGCCTCATTAAAATGTAAAAATTCAAAGGCCTTACCATGTCTATGTGATATGATATGCATTCAGCGAGACCACAGGCGGTGGCGATTTTAACCCCGAAGGACATGGAGATCTTCAGTGGTGAGTCAGCGCTGCTCCGCTGCCACATTGAGGATGGGGATGATGCGGAAGACTGGAAGTTCAGCTGGTATAAGAGGGGCTATGTGGGATACAGCCAGATCAGCGAGGTGCAGGAGTATGACATCAGTCCCGCGGCGGAGACAGACAGCGGAGACTACACCTGTAGGGGCACCCGCAAGAGCGACTCCCAGCATTCTGAGACCAGTGGGGCTATCACTTTGACCGTGTCAGGTGGGCAACATCTCCAACTCATTTTTTTTTTCTAAAGATATTTTTTGGGCTTCTTGCCTTTAATCGGATAGGACAGTACAGAGATGGACAGGAAACAAGTGGGAGAGAGAAATGGGGTGGGATCAGGAAATGACCTCGGGTCGGACTGGAACCCGGGTCCCCAGAATAACGGTATGACGCTCTAGCCCACTGAGCCACGGCGCCCCCATCTCCAACTCATTTAACCTAATGTCCTATATTGAATATTTTTACACACAAACTTTGTTATTTCTAAAAAATATATATGGATGAGTTCACTATTTTTGTTTATTTGAGTGTTTCTGTGTTGTGCTGTGCTTCTGTCTGAGGCTGTAAAGACTAGATGCCCTGAGATTTTTATTTTTTTGTATGCACACTTATGCTCATACAATATAACGTGTTATATAGTTTTTTTTATAAGATGTATAAGTATTTGTGATTTAAGATGTTCCATTTGAAAGCAACGTTTACAGAATTGTTCACAGAGTATCTCTACTCTATGTCTTTTTCTGTCTCAGGCCTGCCCAAAGTGTCAATCTCAATTACACCAGACAGCCCCATATATATTGGAGAGACGGTCACTCTGGAGTGTGTGACGGCCTCCCGCAGTGACTGGACCTACAGCTGGTTCAGAGGAAGCCCACAGACTGATGCCCTTCCCACAGACCGCCAGAGCAAAGGTGGAAACATCATCACCATCAAAGAGGCTTCAGAGTTGGACCAGGATGAGTACTGGTGTCAAGGGGAGAGATGGAAGAGTAACACGTCTTCGCTGATGAGTGATCCCATTTACCTGACCGTGACAGGTGAGTTTAAACGATACGAGCATTAAACAGGTTGAACATTTTACAGCAGTTTTGATTTTAGGGGCTCAATGCATTGAATACATGCTGGTAACTTAGAAGAAAAACAATGGGTACAATAATGCACTTTAAAATTCTCATTTGTCATGTATATTTAATTTTTTTCTTTGTCACCATGATACATTCAAAACCGGAACATGATCTTAAACATCATTTTCCTATTACCACTTCCTTTTTTGATTGTTCAATTTTGTCATCAATTTTGATTGGTTCTTCCAGACTTGCCGACAGCTTCGCTAACAGCAGAGCCCAGGAATCCAGTGTTCACCGGGGAGACGGTCACTCTGACATGTGTGCTGGAATCTCACAGTGACTGGTCATATAAGTGGTACAAAGGAAGCTCTCAGAGTCCAGTGCCTCAATCTGACCGGTACCAAAGAGATGCAAATAGCCTTGTTATCCAGGGAGCTCTTGAATCCGATCAGGACCATTACTGGTGCCAGGGAGAAAAGGACACCAGACCCACGTCCTCACACATGAGCGCTTATGTCTACGTTTCTGTCACAGGTTGGTGAAATTAACTTTCATCAGCATATAAAAATGTTTTTTTGCGAAATTGAATGAAGTTGCACTTTATTGCAAGGGTTGATACACAACAGCAGGAATTTCAAAATGCTTTCACATCACAAGAGTTGCCAAAATTCAGCAGCAAAAGAGAAAGATTTTTCAATTGCATGAACATGAAATATACCTTTTTTCCCCTTAAATCTAGCCTTGCCTTCTGCGACCCTGACTGTCCAACCCCCTAGCCCTGTGTTCAGTGGAGAAATAGTGACATTCACATGCGCAATACAGTATCTTCGAGACTGGACATACAGGTGGTACCGACGCAATTCCTCCGATTCCACTACACAGTCTGAACGCTACAGTCGAGTTGGGAACACTTTTGTCATCCGAGGGGTAACAGACTCCGACCAGGACCAGTTCTGGTGTCAGGGGGAGAGAGACGCCAGACCCAGAGTATCGCAGATCAGTGAGAACGTCACCCTGAATGTACAAGGTGAGAGATCAGGTGCAAGTATGGCCATAGTAGCATTTCCACAGATACTTCTAACTAATTAACTCATAATGCCAATCGTCAATATTTACTGCCTAACTTCAAAAATGATGCAGACGAGTTTAAATTGATTACTGTAACATATAGCCAAAGTATTACAGCTATATGCAGCAAACAGCCACATGATATTGGTATGGTGAATATGAAAAGCTTAATTTGTGTTTCAATCCCCCCATGTAGATTTCAAGCCAAAGCCTCGGCTAACCTCCAACAGATCAGATCATATCTACACTGGTTCACCTGTGACGCTGACCTGTGAGCTGGAACCATCCTCTGCCACTGGGTGGACATTCTACTGGTACCGAGACTCACAGAACTCTGAACCTGTGGCCCAGTCCAGTGAGAACTTCTACACCATCAACTATGTGAAAGTGTCTGATGAAGCTCTGTATTTCTGTAGCGCTGGAAGAGGCAGTCCCATCTATTATACGCATTACAGCAATGCCACTTGGATAGAAGTCACAGGTATAGGAATAAACATCAACGTGCACAAGAACTACCAAACTTGCAGTGTCATACACATGTTCTGTTTTTTTCTCTCTTAATTCTGTTCTATTTCACAGACTCAGAAGCAATAATTTAGCTGTGCATTAAATGTGTCAAATTAAAGGTATAATCCGGCGTGAATCAACACCTAGCCCTGCTGTTTTATACTGCTAAGCGCTACTGAAAGTTACCTCAACGATAAAATTTTGTGCATCGTAGACCGAGTTTGCGAAACGGCAGCTAACACTAACTGAATGAGGCATGTCAAAAACGAAACTTAATCAATTTGCTTTTGTTTTGAAATGCCCCATTCTGTTACCGTTAGCTGCCGTTTCGCTATCTCAGTCTGCCTTGCATGAAATCCAGTGATTGAGGTGGCTAACAATAGCGCTTGGCACTACAAAACAGTAGGACTATGCCGGCTTTCTCCTTTAATCCATTCAATTCCATTATTCTTTCTTCGTCATTTTGCCCTAAATCTAGAGAGACCAAAGGCTTTCATTACCCTGTTGTCCAACTGGACACGGATCTTCAGTGGTGAGACCATTACTCTCCGATGTGACATTTACGGCACCACAGACATGGACTGGGACTATGTCTGGTATAAAAACAACTATCTTAACAACCCTTTGAACCGGGAGAAAGAATACCGTGTCACACTAGTGTACGGTCACCGAGGTGATGTATACACGTGCATTGGCCGGAAAAGGAACGAACACACATACTCAGAGATGAGTGAACCCTACGGCGTGTCAGTGTTTGGTGAGTCGGGCCGGAGTTCTAAAATAATGGCTTACTCCCAATGGGCTTCTTAAGATTTTTCTTAAATTTATTCTTAAGGTATCGTTTAAAAACCTCTATTGGTGAAGACAAATCTTCTTAAAAACTGTATAAGTGTGATTTAAAACAAATAGAGAATGGTTGGTGAATGAGGCCCAGTGTCTCGACTCCCCACCCAACCATCCATGTAATTAGCGACTTGGAGCCTATACTGTTGTTATTTGACACATTAGTTTTCAGCCACTTTGAGAAAGGCATTCAAAGATACTCAATAGCCAAACTGTATTGTTATTAGTTATTTTTTTTGTCAAAATACCATTTTGTTTGTTTGTTTGTTTGAATGACCTCTGCTGTTGCACTGAACTGTAGAGTCCATAAACTGTGATGATTTTTCCCATACCACAGAGAGGCCCCTGGCCCTGCTGAGTGCCCCTACACAGATCTGGGTGCACGAGGGCGACTCTGTGACCCTGGCCTGTGAAGTGAAGGGCTCTTTAGATGGCTGGAGGTTCCACTGGTACAGAGCCGACTCCGCAGCTAAGCAAACTCTCGTCTACAGTGGCGGGGGTATCTTCACCATCATACCAGCGGCACTGCAGCACTCAGGTCTGTACACATGCCGGGCAGAGAGAGGAGATCCGCCGTACTACACTAAATACAGCAAACTCCAACCTGTCTGGGTCACTGGTAAGTCAGTTACACATGGAGCTATAAAATAATCTTAGATTAAACACTTGATTTCATTAATTTCAATGCACTGATGTACAACCCAAATGTTCATTGATACTGCACATAGTGATCCAATGAAACCAGTAACCATTCAAATCAGAACGACTATTCTGTTAGCCCAGTAAGATTCCTTGATAAATGAAAATATGATATCTGAAAGTCCATAGTCCTAAGTGACTCGATTTTATGTTATCCTACAATGTCAATGTCAATGTCTCAGAAACCCATACTGTATCCAATTAACGTAGACTTATGAATGACTTCATTCTCATGTTATTTTGAATGAATACTCTCTGTTTTACTGTACTCTACTCTACTGTACTGTGCTGTACTTGCTGTGTATCCCAAGTTCATCTGGTATGAAAGACAGCTCTGTTTTGTTCTTGTCATACAATAAACCTACATCAGACCTACATACTGTACATACATTTTCATTTCAAATGTGCACAGGCGTGTCTCCTCCTGCCTCTCTGATCATCAGGCCCAACAGAACCCAGCACTTCATCTATAAATCCATGGCCCTGAGCTGTGAGATGCAGGACAACCATGTCGGCTTGAGGCTGAGGTGGTTCACAGAACGAGGGGAGTTAACAGAATGCCCGGCAGGATGGAGGTCAGTGGTGGGATCCACTTGCACCATTGTCCACCCACACGAGACGGACAGCGGGGTGTACTGGTGTCAGTCCGACTTCGGGCTGCGGAGCAATCCTGTCAATGTCACTTTTCATGGTAAGTGTTGGAGAGACAGAGGACACTTTGTGTATTGACAATAGTGTGGCACACCCCCAGGGAGTAGGAAACTCCTCCCTCATCACCAACCCCAACCCTCTTCCCAAGATTCCACAGGGCTTGGAGTCATTTTGAAATTATATAAAAAAGTATTGGTTCTGCAATGCAGGAAACAATTTCAAACACAGATCACCCTCAAAAAATATATGTTGCCCATGTGGCCATTTCATAATGATACCTACAGTACTGCCTCTTCATGAGTGCAGAAAAGAAAGAGAGAAAAAAATCCCCAAATCTTTGCTGGTGAATACAATAAAGCATACCTACCAAGAAACATAGCCTACATAAATACATGCATTATGTACAGTATGTAAAATGAATGCTATTGTTTATTTATAAAGTCATCACTACAACAACCCCTTAGTGTATCTATTTGAGATACCACCTTCACTCCTTGCATTTTTACTCCATTGTGTGTATATGCAGTGTACTGTATTGTACAGATGCTGATGTGATGCTGGAGAGCCCTGTCCACCCTGTGATGGAGGGGGAACCTCTGACCCTTCGCTGCAGCTACCGTAAGACCCCCGCCAACGTCGAGGCCGACATCTACAAGGACGGATCGCCCTTACAGCCCACCATCACCGGAGAGGTGATCATCCCAGAGGTGACCCAGTCCCACGATGGGCGCTACCGTTGCAGGCACTCTGACAGGGGAGAGTCGCCCGAGAGCTGGGTTACGGTCAGAACCAAAGGTGAGCTGGATGCTCCCAGGTGGAGATGTGCCCAAAATCTAAACTCACTTTTAATCAAGGACACTGAAGTCTCCAAGTCTCAATGATTTCTTTCAAGGGAAAAATTGTACAGTGTCAAATGGACAATATTGTGACTATTAATACCCAATTTAAAAGCATACACATTTTATGTCGCACAGCTGACATGGAATTATATTAACCAGTTCAGGAACTTTATTTATTTGTTCTAACTGGTTCGGAAAATTCAATTTTAGAGTGGGAATCAAAACCAGAAGCATTAAAATACTGTTTCTGTTTTGAATGAAACAATTGGCAAAAAAATCTAGTTAAAAAAATTCCACTTTTAAAGTGATTCCCTTTAAATTCACTTTTAAAGGCAAACCAGGCAACATGTGAGCTCTAAAGGTAAAAAAAAATAAATGGCAGGCTTACCTGGGATGCCTTTTAAAAACAACAGATAAACAACAGATACTCTATATATGCAACTAAAAGCATTATGAACAGCTGACAGATGAAGTACTGCATGTTACCTGCTACTATATGTCTTGTTCCCATCAGACACTCGCTCCAGAAAGATTCTGGCACTTTGGCTAGTGGTGGGACTGTCTGTCACACTGGTACTGGTGATCTTACTGGCTCTGCTGTATCGCTTTAGAGGTAGTATAACCCTTTTGCTAATGCTAATCCCAGTGCCTTCATGTGTTTATGTGAAAATCACATTTCTCACTACCTACTCCTAGGGTTCAGTATGACCCAAGAGCCATAAAATACATGATTTAATGTGATGCAATTCATCCACAATGAACATAGGCCTCTACACATATTGCAGGCTAGATGGCTGCATATCTCTTGCTCATTCTATGAATTTGATAAAGATTGTTTTGCACCTTAATGAATCATTGATCTTTCTGTAGGCTTGTTCAATCTTGGAAGGCTTTTGTAAGTATTTCTGTTCCTTTTCATTATTAACCCTTTCCCTGTAATAAAAAGATATTATGCCACGGGTCCATGCCATTCTTCACAGTTTCTATCTCCATCTAGTGGCAGAGTCTGGCAGAGCACCAATCGGGAGTCGAGTGAAGCACAAAGCAGACCTGCGGACCAACAGGGAGAAAAGTCTGGCAAAGTGCCATGGCCATCCGGTTAGTTTATTTTCCCACAGGGGAATTCATCATTTAATTCATGTTAAATACGATGAAATAATTGTAATTCTCAATCTTCCCAGTAGGGGCCTCAAGTGGACCCAGTGATGTGGTCTTTACTGAGATTGAGCTGAAGGAGATGCGCCGACAGTGGTATCGAGTGAGTGAAATGTCATATTCTTGTGTGTGTGTGTGTGAGTGTGAGTGTGTGTGTGAGTGTGTGTGTGTGAGTGTGAGTGTGTGTGTCAGTGTGTGTGTTCGTAAAAATTGACGCATTTCTTTGTTTTGATATTACAGAGAATTCTTGAGTAATTCTTTTCTTTGACTTCTCTGTAACTATTTCACAGGCCAAAACGAAACATGTTGGTGGCCGACTTCCTATGAAGCATACCCAAGAAGCATCTATTCTGATATGATGAAGGTGCACAACAGGATAAATGAACACAACAGCAGATCTTCACTCCAAGAGCAGTGCAAAGACAACACTCAATCATAGGGTACAGAGGCAGGCAAAAGTGGTACAAGACTGGAATCCAAAATGGCTTGCAAAAATTTGCTTTATTTTATATTTTTTTCAGTATTGTGCATACTGGCCACCGAAATGACAGGCCCTTTGCTCAAGGCTACTTGACAATCATGATAGCAGGAAACACAAAGAAGTGAAAGGCTAATAATTTAATATCACAATAAACACATGATCACAATGAGCAAAGCATTTTCTGTGACGGATACACCTAATTTAAAAAAGATTTTTTTAAATTGCTATTTATTGACCAAACTTTGCTTTTGTTTCATTCTCCAGTCCATGCAGCCATACAGCATATAATATAGCTTCCATTTGCAATTTAAATAAAGATTTTAAAAAACAACTTTTTGAAGTGTTTTTTGTTATTCATGATATATTCTCTGCATGATTTATCCTACAACACCATATACAGTAAAATAAGGAGATTAGCCCTAGTGTTAAGACTGTTAAGACATCAAACTCATGAAAAATGAACATACTGTAGGTGTAAGTATGATACGGATAGTCATCTTAGTCATTCGGAATTGCAACAACGAAGAAGAAGTTACATGTTTGTCTTTTGACAGCTTGATGGTGTTTTTTGCCCCCAACGGCATCTTCCAGGCAGCACAGCCTAAAAGGCACTACCCTTACCCTATTCCTAGCCCTAACCCCCTCAACCCTCATCCTAACCCTAAACTGAGGGGCGTAGTGCCTTAAAGGCAGCGCTGCCTGGAAGGCACCGTTGAGGGCAAAAAATACCAAAGACCCTTTTGCTTGACACGCGCTAGCGTCAATAGTGATCACGATAGACCCATTCATTTCTCAAGGAAATTTCGTCGCCATCAGTTAAACTATTCAGCGATCGAAATGGAGGCTCTTGTCTTCCTTTGGGCCTTCCAACAGTCTAAAGTCTTTGATGGTGGTGGTGTGCACTCATTTATTGTGTTATTCAGATCACGACCTGTGGTTATTTGGATCTTTCTGGAGCTTTAACCAGCGCCTTATGCGTTTAGCGCTCATTGATGTTACGACCTGGCTCTCTCGTGCTGTGGTTGTCTCTCTCCCTCATCACATTATTCAATGGTAACTTTGGAGGAAGGAGTACTGACTCCTTTTTTGATACTTTATTTAATAAATAATTATTTAATGTTACTACAAGTGTTGTCTCCTTCTATGTTATTGACATTGTCACTCAGAGCCAAGTGGTCATAACATTGTAATGACCCACATCCTATTGACCAGGGGGAGGGTTCCAAGAAGGTGTCCGCACTCCGGCTCTGACAAAGAGTGGAGTACTGCACTTACAGCATTCAATGTAATTTATTTTCACTACAAGCCTGCACACCAGTGCTGAACTCTGCCAGTGCCACCACCGCTAATGTATGGAGGTGAAATGGAAATGCTTACATTTGAAAGTGCTCCGCAATGCTACCAGAGACGGTGTGCGGCCGCCTTAAGCCAGAGGTAGTGTTAAACCTGCTGATAGAAAAGCCTGGAGTCCTCATTCTCTTCACTAATCATAGTCGGCAGGCTCCTTAGCAGGTTTACAATGTTTCCTGGGTTCATTATACGCCAAGTTTCTCACTTAACCACCTTTTTGGAAGTCCCCCAAGTCTACTACTTTAACCGTGTGAATGTGTCAGTGACACGCTGAGTAAGGGAGTAACTGGGGAAGTGGTAAAATTGTATATTTGTGAAGCAAGACAGAATTATCCTCTTCCACAGACACACTTGTGTAAGCTGTGAATTCCACATTAACAACACCAACCACACTGCCTACTTCACATCCTGTTTCTGTATTTCCATATACGCATAACTGTAAACACAGGCTAATCACTGGAAATATATTTGTAAATGTGTTCGAAGGAATATGAGGTGCTTTCTTGGTTTAGCCAATACAAACAATAAATACAATCCTTGACAATAATACCTTAAAATACCACTAAACAATTAAAGGGACACTGTGCCTGTGACAGCAGGACTGTCGTCATAGTACTAAGCCCGCCTTACGATTTCCTGTACACATTCCATGCTGTGATTGGTTATCCGCGGCCAGAGTCAGGATACAGCGGTTTTCTAACGGGGGTCTTTAGACGTATCCGCTGTGGAAATTCAAATTTGCTACCGCTAGGGAGTACGTCTAGAGTTCTAGGCTAGTAAAATTGCAATGTTATGCTGTAACTATTAGCTTTCTTTTATTTTGAGCTGGTTTCCTACCTCCCTCCTTGAACAGGTGCTGAGCTAGTGCAAGTGAATGGATTTCATTACCCAGCCAATAAACAGTCCCACACACTCCACAGTACATCCAAAGCAAATACATTATAATGCCAAAGTCCATTCATTTACGATAGCTTAGCACCAAGAAGCTTGGCAGCCACAAGGACTGGATGAAATGTCTCCACTAACAGATATCAATCAGGCTTACTTGGAAATGAGGTCCTATGTCCAAAATTCTGAACCTTGCCTTTAACTGAAAAATTGAATACTCTGATAAAAATAGTTTTTTTCAGTGTGCATGTAACTGTGCTCAAAGATTAAGAGATGGTGTGAGAGATTAGAACCACTTTGTTGTGAGCGGGTACAGATGAGCCATCTCTCTGGAGTTCCCCTGTCACAGACAAAATCATTGGTGATTGGTGGACGGTAAAAGTCTCTCCTTGTGTTATCATCAGTACTGTTATTGTTGCTGTTTCATTAAGTCTAGTGGTGTAGCATCATAGTTTTAGCAATACATACGTGTACACAGACACATACTAATATATGTTGTACACACTACGGATATACATTTTAGTCCGAACAGATAGAGTAAAATGGCAGACAGCATGGAGCTAAGGCACATGTCTCTACTGTTGTGTAAGTTTTTTCATCCCATCTCTGTGTGTGTGTGTGTGTGTGTGTGTGTGTGTGTGTGTGTGTGTGTGTGTGTGTGTGTGTGTGTGTGTGTGCGTGCACGCTTGTGAGGACCAAGTGTGTGGTCCTCAAAAATGTGTCCTTTCCTTTTTTTATTTTTATTTTTATTTAACCTTTATTTAACCAGGAAGTCCCATTGAGTTAGAGTAACTCTTCTTCCAGGGAGACCTGGCCTCTTTCTTTCCTAATGAGTCTGTTAATATTCCACATTTGTAATTTGCACTTATTTTTCTCTTCACTGGCATACACCAACAGTTCTGAGTTTGTCCATCATCGTCTCTTCACAAACAGAGGGTGAGTAAGGATGTGAGTAATACTCACAGTAAATATAGGCCTAGTTTCCCATAAATGTTCCACATTGGGTACGGTAGGCTGTATGTTTTGCTCGAATAGTGTACATATGTAAAGTGATGAATATATTGTGAAATTGAAATTGGACCTTTGCCTCAACAGTATGAATATAGATTATGTATCCAGGTCTTAATGTGAGTCAGAATAATGTAAACAAGAAGATCCTTGTCTGTTACTCCAAGTAAAAGATGTATGGCATGAAAGTATTAAAACACGAAACCGTGAGCAATTCTACAGCGGTATAGTGTGTGTGTGTGTGTGTGTGTGTGTGTGTGTCTGATGTATAAACAGCTGCTCTGTTAGTTGTCAATGAACACCATTTCACGTATAATATACTGTACAGACACCAATAGCTTCATACTCTCTCACTGGAGTTCACAATCTCTCATTGGAGTTCAGATGACCCTAGAGAAAGGATAAGAAAAGACACAGGTGTGACAGAATAGTTGTATTTCCTTTGTGCTGTGTCGGTGTTGTATTTTGAATATCAGTGTTCTGAATATTAGTATTTGTGCTGTTGTTGGAGGACAGCAACGATGACACCTCCCTGAAGTGGATTTCTGTATGTTGGGATGTCTTAGATTGTTACCACTTGGTTGGAACTGGTGAGAGGAGTTGAATTTGCTTAAAAGGTTGATGATACAATTAGATTGGACTTCACGCATTAGCATGCTTGAATTAGAAATATTTTTAGTTATTTTTAGGTATTTGTTCATATTTGTTTACTGTTTACTATCTTGTTTCTGAAGAACACAGCTCACATTGCTAATGTAATACAGAAATTACTATGAGAACAGACAATGACATCAATGAATTTGATATTGTACAGTGCTAAAAGCTGAACTCCCAGTGCTTGCATGTACCCTGAATGAACTCAGACAAATGAAACTACCATATTAATGTACAATACTCTTTTTCTTTGTGCAGAGCTGAAAGCTGTTGTAACGCCAATGTCTTTGACAGACATTTTCATCGGTCAGACACTCTCCCTCAGTTGTGACATACAGAAAGAGACACAGAAGGACTGGAGATACACCTGGTTTAAGGATAGAATCAGACTAAACACTGAGAGTTCAATCTACACAGTTCAAATGACTAGTTCCTCGCACAGTGGAGACTATAGCTGCAGAGGAACGCACAGAAGAGACCTACTGTCATCAAAGATGAGCAATTTTGTCAAAGTGACTGTATCCGGTGAGTCAATATATTAAAGGACATAGAATGAGTATGATTTACCCTTTAGCTTTTAGTGAACTAATACATCATTTGATTTTGACTGGTACGCTTGTAGTATAACTCGATCTACACACAGTCATAATCCCAGTATGGAAACTTAAGGCAAGGGGTGTGTTGTTGGGCTCTGCATGTTTAATTGTTTTATAATTAAAAACATCACAACAAATGGATCAGAAACACATGTATTAAATACATTCAGATGTTGCAGAATAGAAGCATTATTGCAATAATTAGATTTTTAATGTCATCACTGTGCTCTATGCAGCTGCTAATGTAATCCTGCAAAGTCCTGTCCATCCTGTGACTGAGGGAGATCCTCTGACTCTGCGCTGCAGATATCGCTACCAGCCATCAAACATCAGTGCTGACTTCTATAAAGATGGGACACTCCTCCAGACCTCCACCACAGGAGAGATGACCATCCCTGCAGTCTCAAAGTCACATGAAGGCCTCTATAAGTGCAACAACACAGAGATGGGAGAGACACAAGAGAGCTGGATTGCAATCAAAGGTAATTCCTACTGTACATAACAATACAATTCCTATTTTTTTTACACAATATGATTGATATGAATAACAGGTTTTTAATTTCAGCCTCTAATTTGGAATCCATCAAACTACAAGCATATATAGTAACTGGACTAGTCATCATAATGGCCATGGTTAGACTATTGGTTTGGCTGTGTTGCTTCATGAAGCCGCAAGGTAAAAAACACTTTGGTACTGGTACAGTATTTTGGGCACATTTTTCTTATACAGAAAATCAGGAGTATTGAACTGTTGCCTCTTTGCCTCTTGTTCCAAAACAGGACCTGTCACACAAATATTGAAGTGGTACGTTTGCTGTTTTTAACCTGAATGTATCTAAATAAGCTGTGCAAATTACATTATGCCAGTATACTTGCTTCTAAAAGTAATTCTAGCACAGGATGCCTATACAAATGTTACAGCAATCCCTGTCTGTCTGCCCCTAGTGGTCAGAAAAGTCAAAACAACCATCAGAATCCAAATATGAGCCAACCTGAAGGATGCAATGGGGAAGAGTCACAATATGTGACTATGAAAAGAGGTACCATGTTATCTCCATTTGTACATCACAGTATACTATTCTTGCATGTATATGTAAGCTATAATAATAATTGCATACTCTTCCAGTTGTAGGTGCAAGACCAGTCCAAAATGTCAACCAAGATTGCATGTCTCATCAGAAAAGTGAGTCTATCTAAATGTTAATGATACTTCTTCTAATGATACATCCAACAATAGGCCTAATAGTCAAGGAGCCTAAAAAGTCCCGTGGGATTTTTTTGATGAAAGCAAGCCACCCATCCAACTGTCTCAAGGACACCCCAAATAACAATAAAAAACATGTTGGCAGTCTGAAATATTGTGCTGGGAAAAATTGTGAAGCATATAAGAAAATAACAACATTTTGGTCTCCAAAAATAGGACTTTGCAAAAACGCCTAGGCATACCCACATATAAAATGGTGTAGAAAACACAAATTTTGATATTTTGTTTTCAAATTTGAAATACAAGTTGTTCAGACTTGTGGCCTTCGTTCCATTATGTCTATAACCTGATACATTACAGTAAAAGGACTATTTAATGTCTATGTATATATTTTTTTCTTTGGCGAGGGGAAAAAATGACAAAAACTTCAAAATATAAAGAGTTCCCAGTTTTCAGCAGAACCCTTTACAGTGAAACTGACAATAGATTACAAAACTAGAGGGTGTCTGCTTTCCAAAATGGGTGTTTTCATCTCAATAGCACAAAGGGTTGGGATACAGCAACCATTTCAATTTGGAGAGGCGTTTTCAGGCATTTTTCAGGCAAATCTGTCGGAATGCGAAGGGGTTAATTATGCAAGCTAGTAATAAATGGTGAAAATAATGATTTGTTTATTATGCTATTCGTTGCTGAAAAGTCTGATAACTGAAGTAGTGGTCTGATAACAGTAATCTTTTGTGGAATGAATACGTTTATTGACTCGGCATAGAAATAAAGGCATCATCTTATGTTTGTAGACTAAATCAACTGAAAATCACAATGAACTCCAATTCACAATGTATATTATAAATGTGATGTTACACATTACGCAATGAGTGTCATGCTTTCAGTTAGCACACAGTTTATATGAAGTTTTCAACATCGTCCTCGTCATCTCCTGAGTCTTCATCCTCTTCATCATTGAGTGATGTGGTGGGCTGCTCAGGATTGTCACATCCCTCACTGGGGTCACAGGCACATAACTCTGTGCAGCCGAGTCCTGCTTTACGACATGAACACCTCGCATTGTCACACTTGGATTTTGAACAGCCGCACTTCACCAGCTGGATGACCGCATTTGGTGCAGGCTGTTCCTTGGTCATCACTGGAACCCATACATCGTCTTCCAAGTTCCAGCCATAGTCCTGTGGCGATGGTACCTCTGGGTTTGGAACAGTGTCATTGTTCCAGATCATTGCTTGGTAGTGTGCCCGCAAGATTGCTTGTTGCAGTGCAGCTTGTGTAGGTGGCAACCTCTCTGACTCGGCCTGTTTCTTTGTGAATAGCCACCATCTCAATTTTCCATCTTGGTAGTCTTGGTCCCTGGCAGGTAAACCTTGCAGAGAAACTCTTCGAGACCATCATATATGGCATCACTTGGCCAGCGCATGGTTCCCAGACTTGTCAATGCAGATATCTCATTGCTGTCATCCCTTGCGTCACGGAAGATCTTCCAGAAAGCAAGTTTGCCTCTGCCAGCAAAGCCCCCCGTGTTATCAGCTCCACTAAAGGCATGCAATCCTGGCAAAGCAGCTGCCTTGTTTGGCCCCAGAGCTTCGTAGATGGGTCCCAGAGGAATGACACGTCGCTTCGTACCAACTCCAGTCATGAAGTTGGTGTTGGTGCATAACTCAGGATACCGGCGGAGAGCCAGAACAAAGATGTCGGTATCAGGTGAGTGAATGTTTATGATTGAAGCCCCACTTGCAGTTGCTTCAGCAGCATGCAGGAGAAGTTTAGTGTCGGCCTCTTCCTGCTGACTATGAAGGTGGTCGACATTCCTGTGAGTAGTTCGGCACTGTGAACCCCATGCAACAACCATCTGCTTCTCTTCTGCATGAGCCTTCACCAGCATCTTCTCAGCAAGATAGCCAGTGAGTTCCATCTTTGTCTTCACATGGGACAGGAGTCGCTTCAGTGGCACCTTTGCTATGTTGGTGGCATCTGTTATGTGGTAGGCTATGACTGGCTGACCACCATGCCTTCTGTCACGAGTGGCACCCTTCAGAGATGTGACATCATAGCGATCAAAGACAAGGTGGACTTCATCGGCATCACTGTATCTCTCCAGGATACGGGTTGTGAACTGATCAGCCAGCTGGCTACAGTTTGTGATGTTGTCAAGCTTTTGTAGTGACTGGACATCTGCCATGGCATCGACAACTGCCACTTTCACTGCTGCAGGCATGTCTTCTGATTCTTCTTCACTGTCAGGAAGTCCACTCTCCTTGTCTGTGTCACTTCTTGGCAGCTTCTCCAGGATGGCCATCAGATTGCTCTTCACGTGGCAGTGTAGCATTGTACCATCAGCCGCAAACATTGACCTTGGTACAACTGACAACTCGTGTCTACCAATTGTTTCCTCCAGGTTGATGTTGGGTCTTGACTTGGACACCAGCAACATGCGGGTGAACAGTTGGGGCTGCCTCCATTGTGCAGGCCACTGTCACTGTAAACTACGGTCAGTATCTACAAACAGTCCACCACCACACAGATAATCTAATCTAGTCTATAGTCAAGAGATTGGACGAAGAGCCTGCACCACAGTCTTCAATTAGAACTCACCTGCAAAATTCAATAAGGGGAAGAGGGATTAAAATGAGACTTTTGAGAGCACTTACATGTTTGACCATATTATTATTGGCATTCACTCCCTATTCCGACATGCAATTATTCAGACATGTTTCTATTCAGACATCCCGGTATTCAGACAGTTTTTCATGCCGTTATTCCGACATGTCTTTACTGACGATTAAGGGTAGGGATTGTTTTGATTTGCGCACATTTACGCACATTACGTACATTTACACACATTTACACAACTATTACTAAGGTAATGAACACATGCCTTTTAATGACGGTTACGGTTAGGCACATGTACGCTTACTGATGTTTAGGGTTACGCACACATAAACACATGCCCTTACTGACGGTTAAGGTTAGGAATAGTTAAGGATTGGGCACATTGTAATAAACACATGCCTTTACTGATGGTTAAGGTTAGGCATAGTTTTAGGGTTAGGCACATTTACGCTTGAGCAGCACCTAATGTAAAATAAAGCACATCCACCTGTACTGACGGTTAGGGTTAGGAATCGTTTTGATTTGGGCACATTTTCGCATGAGCACATTACAATTATTCATGTCGGAAAAGCGGCATGTTTCAAAACTATATAGTATCATGCCCCTATTCCGACAATGGAAATAAAAAATGTCGGAGTAGTGGTATGTTTTTTTTTAAATGAAAATGCTGCTACTCCGACAATTGGGTGCTAATGTCTGACTAATGACATGTCTGAATAGCGACATGTAACCATTATTATTTCATATACTTGGAGTTACTGAAGCTGAATATGGATGAAACAGGAAAGAAAATGACCAAAATAATACAGTTTAGGTTGCGGTATAGCCGGAAATAGGCGGCAAGGATACAGTTTCTATGTGTGGTCCACCATGCTGGCCAGCACAATATTTCAGACTGCCAACATGTTTTTTATTGTTATTTGGTGTGCCCTTGAGACATCTGAATGGGTGGCTTGCTTTCATCAAAAAAATCCCACGGGACTTTATTTCGGTGAAAATGCTCCCTGACTATAATGAAAAAGATATTGTGCATTGTGCATTAAGAGTTGTTATAATTTCTAAGTAAAATACAGTATAGGAGAAAACTATTCTTTTCTATCGACAGACACCAAATCTGACTATGAAGATATGGTCTCTTTTAAAGCAAGATCAGAAGTCGTGAGAAGTCTGCATCAAAGCTTACAACTTTCATCTCCATGATGCTGCTTGCACCTTGCCTCGTTGCACCTTGTTGTAACTCAATACTATCGCTCTCCAGCAACATGCATACCTCAAGGACTCTTAAAACACTGACAGTCTAGAATGTATGCTCATAGTGTCTATGTTTGTTGCTTGTTGTGTTACCGTCTACTGTTAGCGATATCTCTTATCATGCCTGATATCTTGATATAAATTGCACTTTATGTTCAAGTGAGTTGTGAGTCTTAATACAGTTATGTACCTTAGTTGTATGTCGGGTGTGCACATTTGGAGTTAGATAGACGCAATTTCAGTCTGATTGCAATTTACTGTTATAGAGTTTGATTGACAATAAAGTTCGCTTTTACTTTGACTTTTGATCTGATCCAAACCAAACGTCTTACTCTAGGGGGAGGACCTAGAAAAGTTTTACATCTTCTTGCACTTTGTAAATACTAACTGTATACTACATGTAACTGTTGAAAGTTTTACACATACAATGCATTTAAGAAATAAGCAAATATATAACATATTTTTTGCGGTCTTTGGTATTTTTTGCCCTCAATGGTGCCTTCCAGGCAGCGCTGCCTTCCAGTCACTACTCCCCTCAGTTTAGGGTTAGGAAGAGGGTTGAGGGGGTTAGGGTTAGGAATAGGGTAAAGGTAGAGCCTTTTAGAAGGTTGACTACTGGACCACTCTCATGTGATTATGGTTCCATGAAGTGGCTAATCTAGAAATATCTTGCTCGGCATTGACTACCCTACTGCATTTTTGAGGAGCCAACACACAAGAACGTTCATGCTGAATCCTGAATCTTACGTCTAACCATCACCATAGTTTGAGCTGCATAGTTCATGCCTTCTCTGATTAAGCAACTGTGGTTATCCATCAGAGTAAGCAAAGACAAAAGTTAGCATGAAAAAATGTGAGGTGTGAGGGTACATCTGTATGTGTATTTGAGTATTGAACACCCTGAACTTTACACCTTGAGAAAAAAAAATATATGTTGGTGACAGACAGCTAAGAGGAAACATATCTATTAATAGTTTACCATTATGTGCGGTACGGAAGATAACTTCTCAGAAACACACAGAAAGTACAACATGGACCACAGTAAAGGATTGCTGCTCATTTGTAAGTGCATTTATCTAACATACTTTTACAAAAAGATTGGAACACTGTAAAATCAGATAAAAAAAATGAATTTGTGCTAGCCCAGCTAAAAAGGACAACATACTAAGAGTTGAAATATATATTATTGTCTTGGAAATGCATGTTTGTATTCTGAATAGACGGGATGGCTGCATGGTCTTTCAAAACATACTATGGAGCCTTCTCTCAAATGCAAACTACCATACTCCTCAACTTTATAGATTAATGTCCAGCCACACAATGGAAGTATTTGTTGCATTGTAGTTCACTGCTTCAATGATCTCTCTTTCTTATAGCCTTGGGTTCATTTGTCATTTCTAAAGAGACATTAGGTAAGCACTCTGTTGTGTGTGTTTATATTATGTATTATATTTTACATATGTTTACAATATGAACTGAACCTAGAAACAACATGTTTCCTAATGGCGACAAGTAAGTAACTGTTGTTACTGATTGTTTGACTTCACCTGCTACAGATTACCCTGCAGCTACAGTGGTGGTAGTGTCTCCTCAGCCACCTTTCTACTCTGGACAGAGAGTCACTTTGAGGTGTGACATTGAAAAATTCACAGATTGGTCTCCATATATCTGGTACAAAAATGACACTGAAATTCCCAATGAGAACAGCAAAAGCATCACAGTGACACTTCCAGAGCAGTCCGGCCATTTACTATATGATTGCTTTGGACGGAGGAAAGATCCTCCATGGACATCCTTAAGGAGCAGTTTTTTTACAGTTGCATACAATGGTAAGTGACTATTCAGTATTATTTTTGACCAAAAGGTGCTATGTGAAAATTTCAAGCTGTTCAAGTAAAACACATGCATGCTATATCTTTCCCTGTTGCATTTATCTTTAAGAACATGTTGCAACCTAGAAATGTTAAAAGGATATTTGGCTAATTTGGAATCCCCCCTAAATGTTTATTTTTAAATGTGTGCTGCTCACCCAGTGGTTAGTGGTAGCCCTTGATGTTCCAAAACAATTACCGAAGCAAAATACAGTTCCTATCCAGTTTAATTGGGCTTTTTGTTGTCCTAGTTGGTTTTACTTAAAATAGTTCCACAATGTTCAAAATACCACGTAAAAAACGTGACAGAAACTGTATTCACTGCAACAATTGTTTTGGAACATCAATGGACACAAGTAACCACTTGGTGGCTACTTGGTGATTACTTGGTCATGTGGTGGTAGTCTAAAATTCACATGAAGGCCTATATAGCCCCTTTTCGATTGCATGGTACCAGCTTGGTTCGGTTCAGCTTGTTTCTTTTGCTTTTCCACTGGTAAAAATCTGGTACCGGTATAATTTTTGGCACCACCTTTGGCTGAGGTACCAAGCGTGCTGAACTGGTACTATACTATGACGTCTGGATATTGCTAATACTTGATTGGTCGTTATTATTACTAGCGTCATAATGCTAACATTCTAAACAAGCTCTTTGTAGCTAGTTCAGCAGTTAACTAGCAGTGTTAGCACGACAGGATTGATGGCAAGGGGAATAATGTCATCTCCTCAAAAAGGTGTCTTACGTGGCAAATAGCCACTTACCAAGATGAAACAAAAACCCGTTTTATTTAATTCACTGTAGTGATTGTTATTGATCTTTTCATGTTGGTGAGGCTACCGTGGTTTACTCCACTGTTGCTATAGCAACCTGTTTCATTGAGCGGTACTTTTATCCAGTGAAAAATGAAACCTACTGTACCAAACCGTGTTGTGTCGAACCGTGTTGAGCTGGCACCAGTCAATCGAAAAGCGGCTTATACGTGTTAACAGCACTGAGAGAGGAGAGAACTGGATTGCAATTAAAGGTTATTCAATACAATTTCTACTTTTTACACAATATAAATGACATGAATAGCCTAACATGTTTTTAATTTCAGTCTCTAATTCTGAATCCATCAAACTGCGGACATATATGGTAACTGGACTGGTCATCATAATGGCCTTGGTTAGACTATTGGTTTGGCTGTGTTGCTTCATGAAGCCGCAAGGTAACAGCACTTTTGGTACAGTACTTTGATACAGTTATCCTACACAGAAAATCAAGAGTACTGAACTTTTGCCTCTCTACCTCTTGTTCCAAAACAGGACCTGTCACAAAAATATTAATGTGGTATGTTTGCCTTTTTTAAAACCATAAATCTATCTAGTGTAAATAAACTGTACAAATAATAATTAGTTATGCCATTATATTTGCTTATAAAAGTATTTCTAGCAAAGGATGCCTATACACATAAGTTACAGCAATCCCTGTCTGTCTGCCCCCAGTGGTCAACGAAATCAAAACACCAGTCAGAATCCAAGCATGAGCCAACCTGAAGGAAGCAATGGGGACGACACAGACGACACACAGTCACAATATATGACTATGAAAAGAGGTACCATCTCCTTACATGTATCGCAGTAGCTAGTCTTTCATGTGAAATATTATAATAATAATAATAATAATAATAATAATAATAATAATAATAATTGTATACTCTTCCAGTTGTAGGTGCAAGACCAGTCCAAAATGTCAACCAAGAGTGCATGTCTCAGCAGAATAGTGAGTCTATGCTTATGATACTTTTTTGTCACTTATTAATGACAATCCCTAGCTCTATTGTTTAAGGTCACATGGAGGCAATAAGAATGGAAAAATTCTGTACAGTATAGACCAAATTTGAGAACTTGCACCTAAGACTAAGTAAATGGTAGCTTGATATGATCCTCCACTTTCACATCGTTTCACTTCATTCAAAGCGTCTGAAAGATCTCCACTGGCAATTGTTTCCTCTCTAGAGGGTGCTATGTGCTTTGCAATGTTTTGAAAAATTTTGCTACAGTTAGTTTAAAACGCTTATAAAAATGTTTTTGTTATCTTAACTCGAGGTTAGTGATGTCCGGGCACAATATCATGGCTTCAGTTTCTGAATTTGGCCTGTGTCGGACACCGATCTGTGTCGGTGAAAACGAAAGTCAATCGTACTCTCCCTGACTGACAGGAGGAACGAAATGAAATGAGCAGAGCCAGCAGGCGGCGTTCGCCTGGCTAAGTAAATGGGGCGAGCTTGGGACCCTGACATCAGTTAACCAAGCATGCTAGCTAAAATCATCGCCATTTTATGATGCCAGGTCTTTCTTACCAGCTTCACATTACAGTAATTACAGTATTTCTTTCCATATCAGGAGTTGTTATAACTACTGAAAAAAAAATACAGTATTGGAGAAAATGTTTCTTTTTTATCAACAGACGACACATCTGTGTATGTAGATATGGCCTCTTTCAAAGCAAGACCAGAAGTCCAGAGAATTGGATATTGACCATCTTTCTAGGCTCGGCTGTATGACTTAAAATATAGTCAAAGAATTTATTTATTTTTTAACATTCTGTTCATGAAACATATTCACTGTAGGCCTACTGTTAGTCTTAATGAGTTAAAAAAAAAACATGAAATTTCATCTTTTATATTGCCTTTGCCACTGATTTCAGTATTTGCATCACAGCTATTTTCTGAATAAAACATATGTTTTTTAATTTCTTCTTCTTTTGACTTAAATTTTCAATGTTCCGTATGTTAAGGATGTGTAAAACGGTGTGATCTGTATGGAAATTTGGGAAATAGTAAATTTGGTTTTGGTCAGGGAAAAATCTGGGGCTAACTTTTGTCTGATGCCTTCTTATTTTCGAAATCTGCCGTCTAGAAACTAGCCAAATTTGAACAGACAAATATGCTTGAATATTGGACAATAACACTAAAGTCAAGTCAGTTCAAGTTCCAATGTCAAGTCTGCAGGTCTGCAAGTCTAGCGCCACAAGAGGGTCAAATCTAGAGCTGCATCCATGAATGTAACTTTGATTCCCAATTTTAAAAATGATTTTGCCGTTTTATTGAAAGTGATGCTGAAAAGATTAATCCGACCATTGACATTCCAAAATCCAAAACATTCAGGCAGCCATCAAATGGTGTGAGGAATTGATGATCTGACCCAAACCAAATGTCTTACTTCCGCTGTAGACTGTTGGTGAGGACCTAGAAAAATTTCGCATCATCTTGCATTTTACAAATAACTGTTGAAAGTTTTGCACAGACAACGTGATAACTAATCTTATGTAGAGAACCCCAATGATAATCAATGAGACAACTGTTATGGCATTTGACAATAATGGCAAAATTGGAAATCCTCAAAAGAAAAGTTTTGGTTAGGCTTTTAGGAACTAAGCAAAGACGAGTTAGGATGTTGATCGGGCGTTTTTGATAAGGTTGATGTGCCCCAACCTCATGCGAGTTGGCCTATAGCTTGAATGATGGTCCGTGTACTTTTTCGTTCATTCATTATTCTATTTTGGAAGTCGCACGAGAAATGAATAAGGACTCGTTTATGGTATTTTACGCTTGAATATCACATATGAAATGGAACCCAGCGCCATGCTTTGATATCTTTTAGGAACTGAAAATGAAACGCTGAATCCTAGAAAAAATAGAAGAGCAATAAAGAAAAAGGTCCATCTGAATTGCATCTTTGGTTTGTTAAGCACACAGAATTCGGATGACCTGGAAGTAATTCTGGAAGTAGGTGGTTGGGTTTTTATTACATGGTTTATTTGGAGGCAAATACCGACTTTGCAAGCATTGCTGCAATACTATTCCGGGAACGTTGCTACACTTCAAAAGATGTGGTTGATCTGAGATGAGTGTACGAATAATATTTTGTGACGCTCACAACCTCGTGAGATATTTGCGTATATCCATAGCGCCACAAGCAAGTGCATGCAAGCGCCACCACAAAATTGAGTAGGGACAGAGGACGGGAAGGGTAGACCAACTATGATTGAGAAAGGATTTTGACAGCTCTGATTATCAGCATCTTCCATCAGCTTCCCAGCTCATATCCAGCCCTTACCTTTACCTGTGTAGTCTACATGGACACATGGCTTCCCAACGATAATGCCCCAAATATATCAAAGTGAAATGTGTATTAAACGTGCGTAAAACAGTGGTATGAAGAGCAAGAGTGCGCGCTTCAGCTCATTACTAAACTTGCCAGCTAAAGAATACAATCTATTATTTTTCTGTTATGTCTCTGGCTCCGGCTACGTCTGGAGCGTCTTTGCGTAGCCTACTGTATGCCTCGTATGGTCGCTATCTAGACCTTTTCTGGTGCGACTCGGGCTGCAAACTTTTCTTCTGGGTAAACGGAGGGGTCAGTCAAATGAATTTCAATAAATGAATAAACAAATATCACTCATTGAAAAACGATGAAAAATGTTGTAATTTCTAATACTATTATGGTATGAGGCAACACATGCAGAAAACCAAATAGAGCCATTTCTGCGTGTATGCCTTTAAACAAGACAAGAAGTTGCACCATTTTTTCAAGTTCATCTTTCATTCCAAAATAGAACAATGAATGAACGAAAAAGTACACGGACCAATGATGCACAGTAAGATGATTGCTTTCTGCTCTTTTAGAATAATAAAGTTGAGCAGTAGAAGAAGCCTGTAACCTGACAGACTCACTCTTCAAAGATTACCTCAAAAAGTAGTTAGCATTATCTAATTGACAATTCTGGACAGAATATACAGCAATCCCAACAAATCCACATCAACATGTAAATTAAAAATAAAAATGACTTGACTCGACTTGACTTGAATTCAATTTCTTAAAACTGGAATAAGAACACAAAGATTTTCACTTTTTTGTAGTGTACCATGTATGAAATGTACTATTGCACAGAAAAATAAAGCCTTTAAATATCCATTTTTGGGTTCTATCTTAGATCCCAGTGTTATAGAGTAAGTCCCTGCACTGTTGGAACTCTAATGTGATGGTGACATATCTTGCTCTGCATATCTACTATCTTCAACAACACTTTTATATTGCTTGCCATTCACTTGGACCTCACTGTAGTTTATTTTTGAGTAGCCAAAACACGAGAACATTCATGCTTGATCCTGAATCTGCTGTCTAACCATGGCCATGGTGTTTCCTGCTCTGATTAAGCAATTAACCAATGGATGGTTGAGTAAGCAATGACGGAAAGTTCGCATGAAGTGTGGTGAGAGCATCTGACAATTACATGTGTATTTGAGTATTGCACCCTTGCAACGAAGAACCATATTTGTCCATATTTCAAAATTAAGAATACAAACATTTTAACACATATAAAATGGTAGTAAACCAGTCTGAAATGAAAACCAGACTGAAACCAGATATTATTGAAAAGTGCTGAAATAATATCTAATTAAACGATTTTGGTTTCAGACTGGTTTATTTCCATTTTATATGTGTTAAAATATTTTTATCCAAAATTTTGAGAATTGGACTTATATGGTTCTTCGTTGCAAGGCCTCTATTGAGCACCCTGAGTTTATACCTTGAGAAAAAAAGGCTGTTGTGACAGACAGCAAAGAGGAAACTGTCATTGGACATATCTATTTATAGTTTACCAATAGCTGTGTTACGGAAGATAGCTACTCAGAAACACGCAGAAAGTACAACATGGACAACAGGCAAGCATTGCTGCTCATTTGTAAGTGCATTTATACACTTTTACAAAAAGATTGGAAATACTGTAAAGTGTAAAAAACTGTAAAGTGTTTAAACAAATATTGTCTGAAAAATGTATGTTTGAATTTTGAATTTAATGGTTAAGAATAGACAGGATGGCTGCATGGTCTTTCAAAACATACTATTGAGCATTCTGTCATGTGCAAGCTGTCCCCAACAGAGCATTGTCCAGCTACACCTTGGAAGTATATTTGTTGCATGCACTTGTAGTTCACTGCTTCAATGATCTCTCTTTCTCTTATAGCCCTGGGTTCATTAGTCATTTCTAAAGACACATTAGGTGAGAACAGAACATGCTCTGTTGAGTGTGTATATACAGTATAATGTATATGTTTATATTTAATTACACAATAATATATTTTACATATATACTTATACTTTAGAAACTCAATGGTTTAATGGTGACTATATGTAAAGAATGACATCTGTTGTTACTGACTGTTTGACTTCACCTGCTACAGATTACCCTGCAGCTACAGTGGTGGTAGTGTCTCCTCAGCCACCTTTCTACTCTGGGCAGAGAGTCACTTTGAGGTGTGACATTGAAAAATTCACAGATTGGAATTACACCTGGTCCCAAAATAGAACTGAAATTCCCAATGAGAACAGCAAAAGCATCACAGTGATACTTCCACAGAAGTCTGTCTATTTGCCGTTTGATTGCTTTGGACGGAGGAAAGATCCTCCACGGGTATCATTAAGAAGCAGGTTTTATACAGTTGCATACAGTGGTGAGTGACCATTCAGATTATTTATTTATTTATTTTTACCAAGGGTGCTATGTGAAAATTTCAAGCTGTTCAAGTAAAACACATGCATGCTATATATTGCCCTGTCATATTTACCTTTAAGAACATGTAGCTTAGCCATAAATGTTAAAATGCATGATGTTCTCGTGAAGAACAAAGCAAATTGATTCACTGATTCAAATTCTTTTGAAGCCCACTGAATTGTATTATGGAGGAATGTTATATTTTTGTGATAGGATTACAGGAAATGTACCAAAATGCATGTGTGTTGGCATTACAGGGAATGAAAACAATCCAGCAGTTGAAAAACCTACTCCTGCCATCGGAGACCAGATCTACTACACACACTATAACAATGTCACCAGTAAGATTTTCTGCTTTTTGCAAACCAGTTCTAGGTCTTTCTGCTATTACACCAGGAAACATATTAGAATATGGGTGAAACAGAATTCACATACTATATTAACTCATCGTCTTATCGTTGTCACAAGCACCACATTCTAGATTCATTCTGCTCGTTCCTGTGGGCATTGCTGTTGGTCTGGTGATCGTGTTTGTTTTCATCATAAGTCTAATTGTGCTCTACTGCTTCAAAAAGCCGAAAGGTACTTCCAATATGCAGCTACATTTTAGGAAAACCAAGCTGAGTTATGGTAAATGAATATTGAGATTGAATGTGGATTGTTTGGTTGCAGGTGTCTTGGCAGGTCACGATAAACAAACAAAAGAAATGTAAGTGCACATTCTGCAAATAAATGTTTGTTGCATTGTGATGAACAGCCGCCTGCCTCCTTTCATTTTACATGTGGGACTCTTCATTCCGTATATGTTGTTTTTAAGTTAGCTAACTAAATGCATTAACATTAGGACTATAACTAGCACTAGCCTTTGATTATTTTAGATATATTTGGACTCGATTAGCTTTTATCAAACAAATGTGCAAATTAGCCTGGCTTTGCCTTCCTACATAGTCCACTCAATAATCATCTCTCTCCACGACTCCATCTGGCCCGGGAGTTGTGAGAGATTACGTCGGGTTTGTAGGGTGGAAAGTTTATTTTTTGTACTGCATTTGCATTCAATATTTTTATTATACTGTTTCTCATAGTGTAAATTGTGTAAATCTGTGTCTTTCTCTAGTGACCAACAGCAGAGCAGTACCATTTACTCTGAAAGGGATTGGCCCGTGTCAGATTATGTGACAATGGAAAGAGGTCAGGCCTTGTTGACCTATAAATAGTCACTGTTTTTTCTAGTACTGTTAGACTGTTAATAACTGTTTATATGATTGTCTTGTTACAGGTTCTGAAAATTTGTATGAAAACATGAAGTCAAGCATGAATCTGCAAGAAAGTATGTTACTATTTATATGCGTTTTTTTTATGACTAATTTATATCAGATAAAGGGACTATGATGACAAGACGATGGTAAAGGATAGCGTACCATGACCGTAATCATGTTGAATGCCACTGAGATGAAGGCATAACTGTGAACCTTTTTATTAATGTGAATTCAATTGTTTCCCTATATGGAACAATGCCACTTGACTGTTGCTACATGCCTCACATCGATATGCGCATAGAGTGAAATAGAAGCAAGGCAACTAAAAAATGCGAGCTCTCAAAGTTTTGACGTTTTCAACATTGGGTATTTGCCTAGCTGCCAGTCCTACACTCAGCAGTTGCTACGCGCCTCCCTTCCGATATGTGCAAAGTACAAGATGAAACTAAAGTGAGGCGACTAAAAAGTGCAAGCACTCAAAGTTAAAAATAGTTGTGTTTTCTTCAACAATGCCACTAGTTATTAGCCTGGCGAATGCCAAACTAAAAATAAGCGCGCAAAGGAGCATGGGAACACCCAGGCTAACTAGTTATAGCAGTTTAGCCAAAACTATGCTGTCTTAGCAACAAGCTGTTTCAATCTTGCATGTTTTTGAGTCGCACACTACTAAATCTCACATATCCCATAAATTTCACATATCTAGGCAATGAAGATGACTATGAGAATATTATGGCTTCTTCAAATCCTGAAGTACAAGCACGAGTGGAACTTCTGAAAAAGATGCTGGCTGGCAACTGAGAGTGAGTGCGGCCTTCTGAATCTGAAGCAGATACTGAACAACCATGAGACGGAGATGAATTGTTGCTGTGACATTTTCCTTTCTTATATTTGAGATGCAAGCCTTTAAAAGCAATAAAGTGATTTTCAGAAAACTTTTTCGAACATTCAGAGAAAATTTGCCTTTGATTTATCCGTTTTAAAACACCCAGAGCCTGTGGCTCTGTAGCCTGGTCATAAGCCCCTGGCTCGAGGCCTACACTTCTCCAGCCAATCAGCAAACTGAAAGAATGAAATAGGCTATCAGCCAAGCGCTAATCCAATCATTTTGAATTGAAACATCTTCAGCAAGCAATCATTTCTCATTAGCCAAAATCCCAGCCCTGTATACGAAGAGAAGCGAAGACAGAGGCCGAGGGGCTAGATATGACCAGGTTATCTCCCTTCAGAACGCCATTCTCTTCTCTGATTGGCTGCTAGGTGGCCATTATTTCCAGATAACTGGCTACTTTGGAAGTAGTTCCAAAAAATAACTCATCTAATAACTGATTATCATTCCATATGAATTCCTCTCAGAATGGTAACTATAACAACAATAAGCAGCCTTGTAGATCTACTTTCAACTGAAAGTAGTACCCAAACCGAACAGGTTAGCTTCTTTTAAATTTGAGTTGCATAAGTCTTCACTTGAGACACCGTAATGCTAGATCCAAAAATCCCCAGGGTTGTGGTCTTTGTGGTTGTGGTCTGTCTTATTCGGCCCTGTATTTTTGTCAGTACATCTTGTGGACGCTTCATGTTTACTTGCGTGCACGACCGCTGCATGAAATGAAAAAAATAAGCATCCCATCCATGAGGCATGTACTTGTGCTTTGTCTGCAGCAAGTAAATTCCAGCCCTTACTGGTTTATTTTCAGTACAATTTAATCAGTACAACTTCATAATTCAGCACTGTGGCAAACTTACTCATTTTCAATTTCCCTAGAGTTGATCAATAGTGATGATATATGAAAACCTGAAGTTAAAAAAACTGCCCTCAGATTTAGACAAAGGCTGAATGAACTTAGAAAAGGGGAAACTCAAATGTTTAACTTTAAAGGGGGTGGAAAATTTGTCATGGTGACATATTCCTTTAGCACCGGCAAATTAACATTAACCCAAGTCCCTTCTGGCACAAAAGGGGTCTTTGTTGTTTTTTGATGGGCCTATGAATGTTAGTGAGGGCACAGGAGGTATCAAAGGAAATAAACATGCACTCAAAATAGCTGCATTTGCTCGCTGGAGGAGCAGCTTCATACAAAATAACCAGAGCAACTGTCACATCCTGTTTAAAAGGGGTCTTGGTTACTAGTAGATGGCTTGTCTTTTAAGGTCAATAAATGAAATAATTCTTGGTTGATGAATTACTACATACTGTATGAGGAAAATTGTAGGATTTTTTTTACATGTCATGGTGTCGTAACCATTTGGGTTAGGTTAAGCCAACACTTTAGGAAAAAACAGCTAAAGTCACCAACTTCATGATTGTCGAAAAGTTTTTGATTTGTGTTTTGTCAATGCAACAAACATTTTGTTTTACTGTTGCATGTCAGATCTATAACCAAACTGCTGTGTGATTGAGAGGCTGTGTTTGAGCAATTCATCTGCATTAAAGAGGTTGACATGGGGGGAAAAGAGTATGTGATGGGGGATGCAGCACCAGACAAAAGAGGTGTGAAATGAAACTGAGCTTTCTGCAAACTTTTCTGCACTCGCAGTGATGGTAGCATAGCAACACTAAATAACTTAGACCTGCATTCCATACTAAAGATAGACCCCAGTAACAAAAAGTATGAGAACAAAAGAAATGACAGAACATGTTAAAAACGTACAAAAAATTGTATGCATGCAATAATACACATAATGTATACAAACCCAGAAAGTAGATAAATCTGATACATAAAAGTATACAGCAATACACAATACTCTATGCGCACACAAACACAATCACATCTATTTATAGTGGAATCACATGGGGTACACTGACAAAAACTCTGTAACTCGGAGAAAGGGGAGAGAGACAAAGACAGAAGACAGTATGGGACCCAGTCAAGTATTTCTGCTAACATGTAAGTACAGCACAACTATCTATCTATTTATTTGTCTATCTATCTACAGTATAAGGTGGAATAAGGTAATTAGGTAGTTTAATTTTTTCTACACTTTTAAAGAAAAATTTCAACACTTTATCCTATGTACAGTCTTTATACCTTTAGAATTCAAAATTTTGACTCCGTTATGCAGAGCTTCAAAAATCAGCTATTGCAAGGCCCTTACAGAGATGCTCCATGGGGGTCTTCTCTAAGCTAACAAGGCTTAATAGCCACTTCTCTTAACCAAGGTGTCACTTAGGCCTATTGTATGTCACTTTATTATTAGAGGTGTGGCCTATTATCACTTTATTGGTACTGGAGTAAAGCCACAACAATGGTTATAGATAAAAAGGGTACTTGTTGAATGTCAATGAGATTGAGCCTGAGGAAGATCCCAGTGGAGGATCGAAACGTTGCCGTCAGGGGCGGACTGGGACAAAAAATCGGCCCTGGCATTTGGAACAAGACCAGCCCACTATACTGGTCAGACCATTAGAAAATAAGTCTATGATTACAGTTACAGTGAAAATGTATAGTGTGTCAGCCCACCGGGCATTTGCCCTGTGTGCCATATTGCCAGTCCACCCCTGGTTGCCGTTTTGATGTTAAAATAAAGTGTATTTCTGGAGCTTATACCCAGTGTGCGGACCGATCAATCTCATCGTCTACCACTTTTGTCCAGCACCTGGATTATTGTTTCTGTGGATGTGCGCACCTCAACCAAACGTACTTGTTGAATGCACACTCTGTGTGTGTATGTGTGTTTTGTGCCAAGTTGTGTAATAGAGCCAGGTGCATTTCTTTCTCTCTCTCTCTCTCTCTCTCTCTCTCTCTCTCTCTCTCTCTCTCGTCTCTCTCTCTCTCTCTCTTATTCTCTCTCTCTGTCACAGTTATGAATTTATGTGTCATCACAGAACACACAAAAGGTGAGAGGCGAAAGCTTACTTTTCTTAATGACAGTTGTTCGTAACATTTAAACACCTACTGAATTAATAATAAAAGGTGACTTTAGATTGACATATGTATTCACGTTAACATATATTAGTTCTAGACCCTAAACATGTGCTTGACCCTATAAATCAATACCTTGTCCTACCAATTACCTCAAAATGTGTTGCTCAGTTCCAAATACAGTAATAGAAGAGGAGTATTCTCCCCCAGTTATCTATATGTGGCCTGTATGAAGAAAACACTTCTTAATAATGCTCACACAACTCAATTACTTGGCCACTAGTGCCACTAATGATAGGCATTTCAGACGTAAATTAGGCTACAAAATGTTCTTCCAAGATAAGCACAAAGAAACGTGTCTTAGATGTATAAAGATGTTATAAGATTGATTTCTAAAACATTTATTTATGGTTATCTTGGGATAAGAATTTGTAGCCCATGGTGTTAGTGTTCCTCGTAGTTTAGACAGTATAAGCCTAGCATACAGTATATCATATCATATATTGTTTTGTTTTCTCTACAGAGTTTCTTTGGGCAGGCCAACTTTTGGGTAGGCCAATGCAACAACAATGCAAAAAAGAAAATGGGATTCGTTTAGATTGCTTGTTTCCTATCCCAAAGCTCTGTCATCCTCATACTAAGCATTGCAACCCATCATTTTAGCAGCAATGCCAAGATTGGCACAAATATATTTGCCTAACATAGTATAGGCTAACAGTAAAATATATGATTTATTAATCACACTGAAATATGTCATGCATCAAACGATTAAAAAAAGAATCTGATTAATCACAAAATTTTGCAATGATCAATTGTGACTAATCACTTTCAATGGCAACTCTTTTCTTCCAGTAAGAATTTGGATGCTAGGGTATGTTGGAACCTTATTTTGCCCTTGAAAGACCCTGATGATAAAAAGCTGGCTTTGAGACAGACGTAAATTGTTTATGATACAAATGCCGTTGGGTGGTCCAGTGATCACAAATACCTTATACCTGTAGTCACATTTTTTTCTTTTCACATTTTTTTTCTTTTCTTTTCTTTTCTTTCTTTTTTTTTTTTTAATTGATATTTTCTTCACAGAAAAAACAAATCCGGTAATTCGAGGACCTCCACAGCCATGGTTAAAAAAAGGAGATTCAGTAACACTCAGCTGTGAGGTTGACTTCAATCCAGGCAGTAGATTCTACTGGTACAAGACTGCCCCCTACAGGCTTGATTTGACATATATCACGTTTGACAGTAGAGCATATTACATAGAGCTACTCTCAGACAACATCCGTGGAGTTCCGGGCTCCTACACTCTCAGCCCTGTTGCTCTTAGACACTCAGGGGTTTATGTGTGCAGAGCAGAGAGAGGAGAGCCAGCCTATCACACTGAGTTCAGCCAACCTCAACCTCTCTGGGTCACAAGTAAGTGTCTAAACAGTGCTTGTATTGCAGTGATCTCTGATATCAGTTGTGCACAGGGTCTTAAAGGAGCTGTGTGTAAGAAATGTATTCCAAATGATCATTAAACGGCCCTGATATGTCACCAGACATGAAGGAATCATGTGCATTTTAAACACTGATATCACTGACAATTGTAGTCCAGCCAGAATATTTGCATTTGAAAAGCTAAGCTGCAGCCCACAAGTAATGTTTATGTTGTCATTTCAAGTGGTATTTATGTTGTTGTCATTGTCAAGGCCTCATTATGCTTCCGAAAAATATCATGACAAGGTCAGAAATAAAACAAGGATATGTATAGGAGATGCTTTTGAAAGATAGAGACGGATGAAAGCAACAAAATATTTTGCACATGATTGTAGTACCAATTTTGGCCACAATCCTACACACAGCTCCTTTAAAGGGTTCTTTTCATGTCTCTCCTTTGATATTGTTTGTTTCAGGTTTTTCTTCCTCATCCTCTGTAGCTGTCAGTCCAAGCATAAATCAACATTTTTCATCTGAGTCTCTTTCCTTGGGTTGTGAATGGGATGGGAACTCAACAGCATGGAGACTAAGATGGTTCTCCGGTTGGATGGAGCGGGACAAGTGTCCTCATAAATTCATATCCATAGAGGGATCTAACTGCAGCACCAGATCAGCATCTCGTTCACACAGTGGGGTTTACTGGTGTCAGTCTGAATCTGGAGAGCAGAGTAATCCTGTCAACATCACAGTACATGGTGAGAGGAAGCAGGAATGTTTTAATTCACTTTCAGCATTTGTAATGTATTATTTCGAACATTTGACGTAAATATTGTGAAAATGTGAAATATACACTGTAAACCTAATGCATTCATTTTTTTAATTTTCTCCTAATAGAGTTTTATGCATATGATAATCATTCAATCATTCATCATCAATCTACCAACTTATTCATTGTTCTGCCAACATAAGATTCTATGATGAGTTAACAGTGATGTGATTTCTTTTGTACAGTTAATTTTGACTATGATGTTTATACTGTATGTCTCTGTATACTCTACGGTATATACAAGATATTGGATGATCTTCCTTCCCAACGCCCACATTTGCACATTTCTCTTTAAAAAATACTGTATTATATGTTATGTCCAATATGCACAATATAAAAATGTAATCAGTTAATTTACCTCACTTCATGCACTATAGCTGGTGATGTGATCCTGGAGAGTCCTGTCCATCCTGTGACTGAGGGAGAGCCTCTGACTCTGCGCTGTAGATATCGCTACCAGCCATCAAACATCAGTGCTGACTTCTATAAAGATGGGACACTCCTCCAGACCTCCACCACAGGAGAGATGACCATCCCTGCAGTCTCAAAGTCACATGAAGGCCTCTATAAGTGCAGGATTCCAAATGGAGGAGAGTCACCAGACAGCTGGATCACAGTAAAAGGTAAAATGCAAATACAAAATGTGATACAAACAAAAAGGTAAAATATGCAAGAAGCGATGGAGGGACCAAGCAGATCACTTGGATAAATTTGCCATAGCAAAGACAATGTGATTGTGAATCATGGCTGGAAATACTCATAGCTAGTTTCAAATCAATAGACCAAAGTTTGGCTGAGATATACAACTGTTTACTTTTTACTTGGCCTGTGACATACAGTACAAAGAGATAATTAACTAAATATGTTGACCAAAAAGTGACGTGTCATTTTTGCCGTTTAGCCCTTTTTGAAAGGTACATTGCAGTTTCAGTTTTGTCCTTTACTTTTTCTCAGCGGATGTTACTGGAATATTATTTCCTTAAAACAATCATGATGTTGATAAATGTATGCACCAGTACTATAAAATATGATACGTTTTTGTAAAATTCACTCTACTGCACCAATAATGCACTCTGGCAAAAACATTTTTAATGTGTATAGTACAATACTATCTAAAGCAAGATGACAGGTGTGTTTATATATTGCTTTGGTGATACTTAATCCCAATTAACCTTTGGCAGAAAAGCCAATTCCATCAATCAGCTCAGATAGAACAGAGCCAGTATTCACTGGGACCACAGTTACCCTGACATGTGACATGAGCCAGTCTACTGGATGGAGATTCTACTGGTACAGAGACACACAGACCTCTGATCCTGTGGCTCAGACTGATGGAAACTCCTACAGCATCAGTTCTGTTAAAGTCTCTGATGGAGGACAGTACTGGTGCAGAGCTGGGAGAGGAGACCCAGTCTATTACTCACAGTACAGCAATGAGGTGTGGGTAGAAGTCAAGGGTGAGTTGTTTTGTTGTGTCTTTGTAGTTCACACACACACACACACACACACACACACACACACACACACACACACACACACACACACACACACACACACACACACACACTTGCTGCAACGTACAAAGTGTCACAACTGTATATAAAACACAAATTTGCATTGCAGTTCATTATATGTTGTTAGTAATCTGTGTGGATTGGGTTTGTCGGTTACATGGTGGTGGGTTGAAGAACTAGAGCATTGTGTATCTATGCATTTCATATTTGTGAGGCTCAGGGCTGTCGCAACAAGGCAGGCAAACCAGGCAATTGCCTGGGGCCCCGGGCTGAAAGGGGCCCCCAAGATTGACTGTTTAATCATTTTAGTAGTTAAGTTGGTGTTGTTTTTCAACAAAAAAATGACTTTAAACTGGAGTTAGACAACTGTACAATACAAATAATTTTATTGATGATATTTGAAAATTATAACAATGTGGTTCAGGTAAGTTTTTTACGGGGAGTGAAGGGCCCCCATGTCCTGTTTTGCTTGGGGCCCCCAAGTACCTTGAAACGGCCCTGGTGAGGCTTGTGTGGTGAGTGAAAACAAATTGCAGACAGCTGGGTCACAGTAAAGGGTAAAATTCTAATTCAAATACACAAGCAGCAATAAAGGGGGCCAAGTTAAAATTGACCAAATTTGCCACATTGACAACAAAATTTAATGTTGTATACTATTATCATTTTGAAATGTAACATTTTGTGTGGCAGTAAAGGAAATCTCACAATTCATCACACTTGTTTTTTTTTATCAGTGTCAGCTCCTCATTCTGGATATTTCTTGCTGGTAATTATAGTGGGCATGGTTGCTGGACTGGTGGTCATTATAGGGCTTATCATAATTCTGGCACTACTGCATCACTTCAAAAAGCCAAAAGGTAAGAACACCTTATCATCTAGCTAGTGACGTAAAGTAAGCCAAACCAATGTGTTCAAAAATATTTCCAATATACAACAACAACAACAACAACAACAGTTCAAGTGTTCTGTGCTATCATGTCTCTACATCTACAGGCCTTGTCACAGAAACAGCACAAGTGTAAGTGTACATTCTTTGCTGAGACACTGATGACATGTATACAGAGATGACAGCAGTCTAACAGGAAGGATCGACATCCATGACGTTTTTACTTAGTTGTCTGTTTCCCTCTAGTGGTCAACAACTGGAAGGTATCAACCACAACCCAATGCAGGATCATAGTCCTCCAAGTCCACCTGCTGAAGGGGATGGCGATCAATCAGATTGTATGACAAAAAATTCAGACAAATTAGTCCAAATAAGTCATCACACAAGTCACACAAATTAATTCCTCTGAATATTTTTGCTTTTATAGGTGCCACAGATGTCTATGAGAACATCAAAATACAACAGAGAACAACTTTGCAACAGAGTAAGTGAAAGATTTCAGGTTTTGTAAATCTATTATATAAATTGCCCATGTTTATAAATAAAGATTACAAATAAGTCAAAGCGCTATCAGGAGCTGGGGTGGCTGCAGTCTGCATGGGCCCCGCCATCTTGAATGTGAAATAATATAATCATTAAGGGAAAAATCTCATCTCATAATGATTATAATTTGTGCTAATGACTTGTGATGAAGAAATAAAGTTGATAATGGAAATTGTGTATGAAATCTTTCTCTTCTCATGTCTAGGCGATGAAGAGGAATGTGTGGAGAGGCCATCTATAACTCATGGAGTCCAAGAGCGAGTAGAACTGCTCAGGCAGCTTTTGACTGGAGTTTGATTTGTGTAACCAAAGTGCTGAAACAGGAGTACCTGCAAGATATATTCCCCTAATCCTGATGCCAATGCGTTTTGGTTGCTTTTACTCCAAACATTTTTTTCAGTATTGATTTTTGGTTGAGTTAACTTTCGGCTTAAGATTTGTTGGTGCAGGATAGATTCAGCATTATTGGCAGTCTTTTTGCTACAACTGTTATTGTCCATTGGTCCTTCTATTGTGTCAAGCTGGTAGAGCAGACAGTACATTTATTATTTAATTTAGAAAATAAAGTCTCATTTATTTCAGCTGCTTTACCCGTTTATTGCATCTCGAGTTGTGAGACACACAAGACAACACACTGAGGCATGGGGATAACATGTCCAACCAGTTAGAACAACTTTAAATGCATGTGTTTAAGGATATTAGTTGTAGCTCTTAAGCTGCTCCTGCGATTAACAATCTCACTTGAAGCCTGATGACATTGGCAAGATAACCTAATTCAACATGTTTCATCATATCAGACATTTAATTGTATAATTCCATGGCAACTTCCAAAGTAAAGCCCTAGAAAGAACATTTATGACTTCTAGAGAACAGTAGGCTGCATGTTCAGACATATGGACCCACCCATATGTCTAAAGCAGAGTTGAAACTTAAAGCAATATACCGGAGTAAGTTTAAGCATAGCCCTGCTGCACGAGCCTTCTAACAGCAATATATTTCGCATGAAATGAAAGATTTTCGAACAGCACAGACCTAAAGCGAAGGCGAAACACTTTACATTGAGTCAATGTAACCTCAGATCTTACTTTCGGTTTCCAACAGTCAGGTCCCATTGATTCAGTGTAAAGTGCCTGTTTGCTTCTGCGTTCGCGTTCGGTCTGTGCTGTACCAAATTATTTTGTTCCACTCGCTAACTAGCGCATTTAGCAAGCTCTTTCAACAGGGCTATGTTTGAATTCACTCCGGTACTCTCCTTTAAGTTGAATTGAAATCCCAAAGGTTCCAGTTAATGGAAGTGTGAGTTTGTGATCACCTATGGCTTGACAGCCTGACTGCACTGCAAAAAATGAAAATCTATACAAATAAAATAAACTTGAATCTAGCATTTTTATCTTATTACACTTGTTTTTCAATGTATTTTCTTAGTAAGACTGGATATTGTTAAGAATATTTGACTTGTTTCAAGAAAATTATCTTACTTAGATAATACAACTAATTCTGAGCAGCTTTTTCTTAAAATAGCACACATTTGGACTGAGTCGTGTTAACATTTAGACTGTGAGTA
Source organism: Sardinella longiceps (assembly GCA_027497455.2). Classification (NCBI taxonomy): domain Eukaryota; kingdom Metazoa; phylum Chordata; class Actinopteri; order Clupeiformes; family Clupeidae; genus Sardinella; species Sardinella longiceps. Next base: position 27,639,318 of record JAODXP020000028.1, on the reverse strand, counting down.
CATTTTTACTTGTTTCAAGACAATAAGACAAGAACTGACCCCATCTCATTAAGATATTCCAGCTAATCAACTGTGATTGCATTCAAATTGATAGGGTCATTGAGATTGTCATTCATGATTTAGCTTTGAGATTCTGAACCTCACCGGTGGCGTGTTTGCAGAACAAAGTAAACTACAATACACCATAAGCTTATAATAATAGAAGCTCTGCCTTAAGGATTAACATAAAGTAAATAGAGCAAACAATTTCTTCTCTGCTGATTCACTTATTTACTTTAATACATCATAGCTTCTCATACAACAAATCATCAGTTAGTTCATATTTTCTCAAAACATATGTTTACTATTGAATGGCACAGGGTGATATGCAGTGTAATCAGGTAGTTTTTCTAAATCTATAAACTCTGTTGCCTGTGCACCATTTGGCACAGCAATTTCATATGATTGTAAATCTGTATCCCATTTCAATGTGTCAAACACTTAATATTCACAGCAAAATAAAGATGAATCAATAACATAAATAGTACTTATTAGTCCAAAAATAGGGAACCCATCATTTGAGTCTGTGATTATTAAAGTGTTTAATGTACTTGTTGCCATTAAGAGACATCCATTTCACAGAGATTACATGATGGAAACTGTCAATATTCAAAAAATCTCTAATCTTTGAACTGACATATGCCTCTGAGGCCTCTGAAACCACTGATGTGGGGCCTAATTCTTTTTCGTGAGAAAATATATTGTTTGATTGATAGGTACTTTCAACAATTTTGCTATGCTTCACTGTTCAATTCTTGCTAATATAACATCAGCACCAGCCTCTGAGCAGGGCCGTCGCAACAGGACAGGCAAACCAGGCAATTGCCTAGGGCCCCAGGCTGAAAGGGGCCCTCAAAAATGACTGTTTAGTCATTTTAGTAGTTCAGTTGGTGGCGTTCATTCAATTAAATATGTCAGAGGTAGACAATTGCAAGTTCAACACAAATAATTATATTAATGCAAGTTGCTTGAAGATCATAACAATGAGGTTTACGTAGGAATTTATGAGAGGTGAAGGGCCCCCATACCCTGTTTGCTGGGGGCCCCCTAAGTACCTTGAAACGGCCCTGCCTCTGAGATATCCTTAGCTTTTGTAATGACAAGAAGTCTTATCACAGCAAGCTGACCTAAACTTGGGGTTTATGTTTCCTACAGTATAATAAAACATGAGTAACTTGTTCATAGAGGCATGGGGTCCAACAGGCGTGCAAATCTCTATTTCATCTGAATACAAAATTAACTGTAAAGCAGTTGACTTTACAGAAAACAATGGATGAGTTCTGAAAAGGTTGCCATTCACCTGGTACATGGTATCCTGGTATAGTTATGGTGCTTGCATACTACTACACTAAACTACTAAATATATAGGGAGAATAATGCTAAAGATAAGAATACTTCTGGTGTATTTTGGAAAAATGTTCTTATAGTATTTCAGAAATCAAATACTAGTTTTGTCTAGTAACTATTTTGATGTAATTCTACCAGACTTTCTTTCCAAAGTTTTCCAAACTAAGTAGCTTATCAATAGGTTTCAGATCAGCATCAAGCAAATAAATGAGAAAAATTTGCTTAAAATAAGAGAAAAAATCTTAACAAGTAAAAGAAAAAAAATTGATTTCTGTACTTTATTTAAGTTTTTTTGTATGCTTATATTTGGATATTATTTTCTTGTTTTAAGCAGTCTTACCAAGTCAGATTTTCTTGCTGCACTGGCAGATAATTTAGCTCAAAATAAGCAATTTTTCACCTAAAACTCTACAATTTTTCTTATTTTTAGAGGGCATTTTTTGCAGTGTGTAGATTTTACTGAAGTCTGATAACTTAGGAAAGCTGTTCTGTCATCTCAGAATGGCTGCAAGATGATGAAAATTAAAACCTCACAGCCTTAACATACTTATGATTAAAATTTGGGAACCACCCACTGCTAAATTCTCTCAGCATGATGAACTTCTGTAAAATGCTGCTTCAAGAAGTGCAGTGGTTTGTTGCGTCTGTTACGAAATATCCTCTCTATACTTCCTACTCTCTTTACCTCTGCATATTGTTCCTCAATGTTGTGCCATTATGGTTGGTTGTTACAATAACTCTACAAAAAGGTGGAAACAATGCATTACAAATTCAAAATTTCATATGATTGTAAATTATTTTGAGCCAAAATTTTGGTCAATGCCTTCATCGGGGTCATCACAAAATCATGGGAAGTGATCAGTCATGGCATAGTTGTCATTAGTGGGAATCATGGGAAGTCATTAGTTGTCTATGAATAGCCTACCGTATGCAACACTTACAGTAACTCACTCACGTCTGACGCAACACAAGGACGGGAATAGATCTAAACTCAAAGAAAGAAAGACATCACAGATCACATCAAAGGGACATCATGAAACCCAGTCCAGTGATCCTGCAGATGATTTGTAAGTGCAACATTTCAAATCATTTCATTTCAAAGGCACTGATGTGTTGATCAGCACAAATATTTTATTTTGAGAGAGGAACAAAGCAAGCAATTTAAAAGCAATTTATATCTTTTGCTAGTAACCCACTGTTTATTATTATAAATGTTAAATCTTATTTTAGAAATAACCAATTAGAATGTTGCTACATTCAGAAGTTTGAATGTATGAGGTCAAATTTGAGGATATGTCAGTAAACAGACTATGATCAGCCTTCAAAATGTGTCTTTGTTGAAATGCTGTTTTGTTACAGTGCCATGCTACATGCCATAAACAAAGTGTGTGTGTGTGTGTGTGTGTGTGTGTGTGTGTGTGTGTGTGTGTGTGTGTGTGTGTGTGTGTGGGGTTGTGTTTCTTTGTTTTAGTTTTAGTCCTTTACCTTTATGTCATGTGTTTCCTACACTGTACAAAAATAATTTGTAATGGTTACTTGAAAAATGTGTGGAAACTCACGAGTTCAGTAAATATGACTTATCTTTTTAGATGCAAAGTACTTATCATACAAAAGTACTTTGAACTTGAAAAAGAGAAGTTATATTTACTTAACTCGTTTGAGGCAACGAGTTTCCACACATTTTAAGTAACCATCACAAATTAATTTTTACAGTGTATGCAAAGCTGCATTTGTGCTGATTTTAAGTCATAACATTCATAGGCCTAAGTACAGTAATTTATTTAAAATCAGCACCTATATCCTGTTTGCAGACTTTTCCTCAAATTTGCCCCCCCTTCATAAATGAAGAAAGTCAAATAGATAGCAGAAGAGAAGAGAATAAAGTTGTCACATTTTAATAGGCAACCCGAGCGGTCAAATTGACCTCGGCTACATATAGGCCAACTTCAGACGTTTTTGTGCCAAACAGCATTTGGATATAACCAGGCATGGACTGGCCATAGGGCGTACAGGGCAATGCCCGGTGGGCCGATGGACATTTTTGGGCTGGTCATTTACTCATAATTTTCATAAAGGATATTGGGCAACTTTAATTAAATCTCTCATATTTATGCAATATGTCCAACTTACAGTGTTATTTTTGCTAGACACCACATTACTATTATTGAATAAAATCATAGTGGGCCGCCATGGCCAAAAATGCGCGGGCCACTTTTTGGTCCCAGTCCGGCCCTGGATGTAACATTAGCCTATTTGTTGGCACCCCTCAACAACTATAACTCAAACAATGTTCCCACGGCCCTGTAGATTAGTTCCAATTAGACTGAAGGGGAATTACAGTCTCTCTCTCTCTCTCTCTCTCTCTCTCTCTCTCTCTCTCTCTCTCTCTCTCTCTCAGGCCTGATTCCATATGTTCTTTCTGAAGAAACACAAGGTAAGCTTACTGGCAGATAATACTGGTACATTGTTATACTGGGAGTACTGTAAGTCAGCAAGACTTCAGGCCTGGTGAGTTGATGTACTGTATGCTGTTCTGCAGAGTCTCCAAAGGCCATGGCAACTCGACTGCCCAACTGGGCTGATGTCTTTAATGGGGAGACAGTCACCCTTAGATGTGATATACATGGAGGAGAGCACACAGACTGGATGTATAGCTGGTATAGAAATGGAGAGGAGATAACAGAGATGAAGACAGAGTATGTGAGTTCAGGGTCTGAATTCCAGATCAGATGGGCTCAAGAGTCTCACAATGGAGTCTATGGATGCAGGGGGAAATTCAATGGAGCCTCAACCGAGATCAGTGAAGGCGTCACAATTACAGTATTAGGTGAGTATGTGTCAGTATTTCCATTATATCTTAATGTGGTTTATTAAGTACAGACCCTCATTGTACGGTAAGTTATGCAATATTGTAGTACAGTATAGCGCAGTATTGTGATTACATTTGCATACTGTCATTATCTCATTAGCACACTGTCTTTGGGTTCCTATTTTCTTCAATGGCGTTCTGGCAATAAGTTGTGTATATGTGCAATTTGTAGATGTTGTAAACAACAAAAAGTGGTAAACAAGTCTTGGGTAATGTCCCTTTAGACGTACCAGGCAAGCCTGCGACAGCAAGTGGATTTGTTTGCTTTCAAGTGATATTATTTCCAAACAGATATACCAAGACCAGTTCTCAGAGGGCCTCCACAGGCCTGGCTGACTGAAGGAGACTCTGTGACTCTGAGCTGTGAAGTTAAAGGCTCCAGGGCAGGCTGGAAATTCCAATGGTACACAACCAACCAATCTGTATTGTCAGATATCTCAGACGGCAGTAGAGGAGCTGGAGGCACCTACACTCTCAGCCCAGCTCACACAGGAGTGTATGTGTGCAAAGCAGAGAGAGGAGATCCAGCCTATCACACTGGATTTAGCCAACCTCACCCTATTTTTGTCACAAGTGAGTTAACTCATTTATGAAGTTATAAGTTTAACTTAAAGGACCACAAGTACGTACTGTATATTGCAACATCGTGAAAAGTTTGAATGTTTGCCGGGAAGCAGAATTAGAAAAATTTGAGGCATAGAAACTTACAGATGTACAAATAGCTACTTACCACATAGTGATACCCGGAAGCTACAACTAGCAAGCAGTCTTCTGAACCTCTGATGACCTTCTGACCTTCTGACCTTCATGATGTTGCAATATACTTACAGTCCTTATCACACCGGCCTTCTCCAAATTGAACTAACCACTCAATTTTACATATTTCCTTCCCTCCACCCCACCCCCTCGGCTTTAGGTCCTTTTTCTCCATCATCGGTGGTAGTCAGTCCCAATGTAAGCCAACGCTTTGAATCTGAGTCATTTTCTGTGGGCTGTGAGGACCCCAATAGAAACTTTAAAAGGTGGAAACTGAGATGGTTCTCAAGAACATTGGAGCAAGGAACCTGTCCCTCTGGATGGACAAAGACGGGATCCACCTGCAGGATCAGATCAGCATCTCCATCAGACAGTGGAGTTTACTGGTGTCAGTCTGAGTCTGGAGAGCAGAGTAATCCGGTCAACATCACAGTGCATGGTGAGAATAAGTCTTTTGTCTATTCTCAGGGCTGACAAGTCGGTTCTCATATGCTCACACATGCCTTTTCTTATGTCATAGTCTTGAGTTTGCCCAAATACTATTATGACATGTAGCCTATGATAATAGGCCTTATGCGCAACAATAGTTCCAGGTTCGCTAAACTGGTCCAGGTCCTCAAGATCTCCCCCGCATCACATCTACTGATGTACACCAATATGCCTGCTGTCCTCTACCACAGCCAGTAACCTGGACAAGGGATTCAGCGAAGAGTATCATATAAATTGTGATAATAGTGCCAGATTTAACACACCAACAATCTTCTGTGCCACTGCAACACCTCCCAAGCACATGCAAATTTAAATATCACAACATATTAGTGGACAGGGGCCACAGGGAGTCCACCCTTATAACTTTGTGGCTACTGGCTACTGCTAGCCCATAGCCATAGGGCTTCTGGTCGTTGTGCTATCCGATTATATGTGGCAGTTTGAAAGATTCTGCCCCTAGGATCTATCCTTCATGGCAAGACTATACATTATGCTACAGTCTGGCTTGCCAGGCTACCCCTCCCTCTCATCTGTGGTGTCTAATGTGACCTTGTCTCAAGGCCGTTACAATCCAAAAATTCTCAATGAGACTGGCTGCAACATTCTAAAAACCATCAACGTTCTCTCTGTCATTGCAGATCTTCGGTCTGAATTGGCTTTAATATCACTTTTCTTCTGCACAGATGGTGATGTGATCTTGGGCAGTCCTGTCCATCCTTTAATTTTGGGAGATTCTCTGACTCTGCGCTGCAGATATCGCTACCAGCCATCAAACATCAGTGCTGACTTCTATAAAGATGGGACACTCCTCCAGACCTCTACCACAGGAGAGATGACCATCCCTGCAGTCTCAAAGTCACATGAAGGCCTCTATAAGTGCAGGAACCCAGAGACAGGAGAGTCACCACACAGCTGGGTCACAGTAAAGGGTAAAACTATTGGTTTCCATTAATAATTTAATGCCAAATACAACTTATTTGTAGAACACATTGTAATGCATGTAATGTATCAGTCTTATCAGCATCATCTCCATATTCTGGATCCTCTGTGCTGGTTCTTGTGGGTGTGATTATTGGACTGGTGATCATCTTTGTAATCATCATTTTGATTCTGCTTTATCGCTTCAAAAAGCCAAAAGGTAAGGCATTTTCAGCTCCTCCAATAAAACTGAACCAAGCTAAAGTGTTTGTCTCCTGGAAAAGCTAAATGCAATTTTCTAGACCAAAACTGAATGTTGATTTGTCACCTTCTGTCAGGTCTGGGTGCCCAGGCAACAATGTCGTAAGTATGCATCCCTAGGGAAAGTGTTTCCTCATCAATTGCACAGCACTACACTCATTTTAGTTTCAGCTTTGTCTTTCTCCCTTGATAAATTTCTTCTTTTTTTTCTTTTAAAGATGCGAGAAAAGGGGGCTTTACATGAGCTAAAACGTCAGCCCGCCCCAAACCCTTTTATCATGGTTTTGTGATTTAAGCAATATCACACGAGTGGGAGTGATGAGCAGGAAATCATTACTGTGTGTGGTTCGGCCGTATGCACGAAGCCGGAGGCTGACTCATTCATTCATTCATTAGCTGAAAGGGAGATTCTTAGGGCATTGCTGTAGAACACACAGGTGCTCAATCTTCCGGAATAAATAAAGAATTAACACGTTTGTTTGTCTCCCTCTAGTGGTCAACAGCAGGAAAACACCAACCATAGACCACAACCACAGCAGGACCTGAGTCAGCTTGCAGGAAGTGATGTGGCCCAGTCAGAATATATGCCACTGCAAAGAGGTAACACTCAGAACGATAGTAAAATCAGATGATCAGATTCTTCATTCATATGTGGTAATGCTATCAATCATAATGATATCTCTGCAGGTACAACAGATATCTATGACACAATAAAAGCAGAATATATGCCTCTACAACACAGTAAGTAGATAAATGCAAATATGATGCAAATGGACCTTATGAAATATATACATGTCATGTTATTTAACAAGAAATATTTTATTTCGAATTACAGAAACCACAAACATATATGAAACTTTGAATACATCCTAAAGGGGTAGGTAAGATGTCATCTAATTCTTTGTATAGTTTGTAATCATATGGCTGTACTGTACTTTAAAATAATTACAAATGTTATTAAAATAATCAGTTGTTTTTACACTGTGTGGCGCCCCTTACCTTATCAAACATATTCAATTAGAGGCCAACCTTCAATCAAACAGCTGATGCGGCCAGAAAAGCAAAGCTCTACCTTCAGAACATTCAGTAACCTAATACAAAAAAAAAAAAAAAAAAAAACTAGTGACAATGACCCAGTGACCCTAGTTACTAGTAGTGAGTAAGGATTTAAGTTACTATTTTGGGAAAGCTCTGGTGGATGCACTTAGCATTGCCTAGCAAATAATGAAAGTTATGAAAAGGTAACATGAAGACCCAACCCAGAATGTCAAAATAAAGATTGCTGAGGCATTTAAATGATTTGCTCTGTTTGCCAATCATATTTCAGTTACATAGTGTGATCCAGGAAGATGAGCTTGACAAGAAAATAATAATGATGGGAAGTTTTATTCATCCAATCCACAATGGTACATCAATCAGATAATAGTTACCGCTAATGCACCAAGCAGCAAGAGAGATGTCATTCTGCAGAAGGCCTAACTGGTGAGAGATTGCACAGAAAACTGAGGAAGGACTGGTCCTCCAGAGTTTATATGCTTGCTGGATAGACCTCATTATTCTCGATTACCCCATGCTTAATGAGAATTAAGCCATTTCTCCATTTCTCACCTCCGGGCCAATCAGGGTTTGTGACGTTATTGTTGTTGTTATGTGACAGTCAGTTGAATTGCCCCCTCACCTTTTCTAATTTGCAATAATCCAACCTATCTAGACTAGCCCCCATTTGGCTGAGGAAAGGGCTTATGTACTTCTATGTTCCGTACTGTATATGCAGTATTCTGATATGGTGGGCCTGACATGTTACTTGATCACATGTAGGCCTATTTATTGTTCCCCTTTGCTCATAATCTGATCGGTGCATCCACTGTCGTCAGGCAGCTTTGTCCAAATAAGGGAATACCTGATTCAGACATTTGCTGTGATGTTCTGAACATGTGCAAGTGAGATGGTCTAGCCTCTCCTCTGGAATGTCTATCTGTCTCTGGTCTTTTCTGGTACTCCACTACTTATTTTTCTGCCTACTTTTTACTTCTACTTCTTACATTTTCATGCAAGTATCGGTACTTTCTACTCCTTACATTTTAAAAATCGCCTCGTTACTGCTATTTCTTTCGCCATGTTTTTATTTCGTTTCGTCATCGTTCAAACTTTTCTTTTGGGATCTTCAATTGCTCGTTAGGTGATGTGCAGGCACTGTGTGCATGTTAGATGCAGCGCAGCTAACCTCCTTGAGCAGAATCGCCGGCAATGCTTTTCTATCTTTCCTCTCCAAGCTACTAGGAAGAGTCATGTTGCAAGATTTGCTGATTTGAAAGCAAGCACCTGTCTAGAATAAGTATCTTCCTACCAAATTGTCTCATTTAAATTTAGGATCCCTGCAAGATAGCCTACTGTCAAGAAGACGATTATTTATTTACGCAGCCTATTTTCATTTTACATCTAAGTTGTTACGCTTACTTTGGAAATGCTGTTGCTGGGCATTTTAATAGTTGCAGGATAATTTTCTGCATAACATAAAAACGTGTAGCCTAGAACTCATGTTATAGTCATGGCCGTAGTTACAATAGAGGACACCGAGGTCCGGACCTCGGTAATTTTTTCGAGGCGAAAAAAACACTCTTCAGACGCGCCAATTAAGTAATCCTTTTGCGCGCGCTATGCCTCAAAACATATCGCCGGTTTTGCTTCATTGTCTTTCGTAAGCTTTATATGGGTATATCTGCTCTTATAATCGAGGTATTTGGTATTAAATTAAACTAGACAACCAGATCTATCCATTGGTATCATTGGATCTATCCATTGGTATCAACATACTTGCTAGAGAATGAGAGGGTTTAATTTCAGTATAAAGATCACCTATTTAGGCAAGGTATGCCTTTATCTAGTGTTAAAGGCTGAACTTGCAAGATCATCACACATTATAATATAGACCTATAAGTTGCAGAGATCAATTTTCAGGTTTTCAATCTCATTGAAATCTGTGAAATGAACACAATTTTTAAAACTGTAATCTGTGGTGGGAGTACATTATTGTAGACTTAATGATTGGAGCACTTAAATCACACCCACTGGACTCACTCACTGAAATAAAATATATTTTCTCCAACACAATCAGTGGCAGGTTACACTGTTGTGACAAAATTATAAATAGCCTAAAGAATTCTGTGCTAAAAAGAGAAAGCTGCCTATTAGGAAGGAAGGAGGAGCTGTGTCTCATTGGCTTTCAGTGGGTGTAATTTTTGTGTTTCCATCACAAAAAAAAGTCTATAATGATGTGCTCCCACCATTGCATTATTATTAAGAATTGTGTTAATTTCACAGATTGCTGTGAGATCATTTTGAAGTTTTCTATCACCCAATTTCAGAAATGGAGCACCCTCATTTTAGGTGGTGCTGAAGTCTCACACAACTGATGGGAGAAGGGAAAGGGAGAGGGGTTTTGGAGTGTCTCAGACCTTTCCCTTTACTGTGGCAGCTATGCATATAATAGTGTATCGAATACAATAAGTGAGTTTAGCAAAGTCAGTAATGAGCAGGGGAAGTTCAAAGATTAGTTCAAACACTAGGCTATTTCAATAGATTTCCTATGTTAAATTTTTTCCTATTTTCTACTATTGATATTGCTGTTTAAAACACAGCTGGCAAAAGGTTGAGAACTCCTGCCATAGAACATTATCCCATACCACAAAAGGCCTATCACTAGGCTATGTATCTGGAAATGAAGGCCTGCCAATGCACTGTAGGCCCATGCAGCACGGCCTAAGCCTTTTTGCCTTATATGGCATTTTTTCTCTAAAATTACTTTTACTTTTATACTTTAAGTAGTTTTAAAACTAGTATTTTTATACTTTTACTTAAGTAACAAGTTTGAGTTGATACTTCAACTTTTACTGAAGTCTTTTCAAACACTAGTATCTATACTTCTACTTAAGTAATGAAAGTGAATACTTTTGACACCTCTGCTCATGACACCATCAGTTATTTTCCTAATCATGTTATGCCATATTTCTATATTTGTTAGCTTTCCCCCCTAACATACCTGTAAACTGTACATTATAAGGACCCACTGATAAAATCATGCAACTGTTGATATTTGATGGATTTTGCATTTTAGTTGTTCTTGTTGTGTAGGCCTATCAATTTGTAGAGACTCTTTGGTGTGGTGTAGAAAACATACAAAATACTATACACTTAACATAATCCTTCTTAACTATGTTTTATCTGTTAAGTATGTTGAAGTCTGTGTTGAGTACTATGTTATTTTACAAACAAATACATAATGGACACATCTCCAATTATCTCAATAAATTTCATATACACCATGTTTTGATATTCTCGTAATGCTCCTCTTTTCCATGTCACTACTTAAATTTACTTCTTCAAACTTAACCTCTAACAATGGCTGTGAAGTCTTGCAGTTGGTATGTTGAAACTAACGGTAGTGGTGGTTACCATGGTGCAAAGGCTAAAGATACAGTCTGCAGGTCACATGACCATGCAATGCTAACCACATAAAAAAGCTTTAGATAGTGCCTTCTTTATAGAATGTGTTGGTGCCTTTTGCAGCATAGTGCCAGATACACAGGTCATGAGAAATGGAAGGGCCAATCAGGAAGGGCAAATTTCAGATACACCTACAAATAGGGCTACTGAAAAGTGGTGAGCATATAGCCCAAGGCACATTTCATGTAAGCTTTTTTTGGTCTCATATTTTCACCTCTCGTGCTTGATTACACAAAGCATTCTGTTAAAAAGGTATTCAGACTGTGAACATATAACCACATGTATGTGTGTTAACATGTATAAATAACTCAGAGACAAGTCTTTGACACTTCCGATTCAAATGATTTTCCTTTGAATGACATACAGCTATCACGGTACATGTGTTCTAATAAATGATTACATAGATTCAGGTCTGTGGAGTTTGAAGAGCTATTTATTCAATGGAGGCAGGCCACAAAACTGGACCAAAGTTGTGACGCTTGTAATTGTAAGCTTGGGTTGCAGGTAATCAACGAATTGTTATTGTGGTGTTTCAAGAGGCACTGCATATCCGTGTGTTTGCATGGCCATAGCCTGCTAACCACATAAAAAAAGTGTCAACAGAGGTTCTCACCAGCATCAATTCATTGTAAAAACCACACTTGCGACAACATCTTAGAAACAGGAAGTTTTCTGGACTCGTAGAGACAGGCAAGCATGGGACCAAGACACCTTTTTCTGCTTCTCTGTAAGTCTCACAAATACGCTACCATTATTTATGTTATACTTTAGAGATATAATGCAGCACTTAGGCCTAATATGAATAGACTGGGTTCATTTCAGCATTTTTGAGAGCGTTGCTTTGATAGTGATGAACTGTATTTGCACCCATTTACGAGTTGACTGTTAGATAACTTGCGCAGTTGCATTAGATGTTTGGGAATAGAGAAGCTGTTAGCTAAGATGACGCACATCAACGATCAAAATGGTTTGGAGGGACTGTGTGAAATCAGGCCATCTACAGTGATGACCTTCAACATGTTTACAGTAATTGGGTTCATTTCATTCTAGTTGTCTTCCTGAAACACTGGTGAACATATAAACCTGAAGAAACCTGTTAACAATAAACTAAATCATGTAAACCTGATTAATTTTGCTGGAACAGACTTCTAAAATATCAGAACGGATTATCACAGTTGCCTGATTATGGCTTTTGCTATAGCACAATCCGTTTTTTGTGTTCATGTAAACAGGGTCAGTGATTAAGAAACAGCAAAAGCAAAAGTTGTTTGAACAAACAAACAAACAAACGTGGACTGCAAATGCAGATAGCAGCAGTGGATTTACAGGCTGTGCAGTTTGTGCAGTCTGTGAGTATCTAATGTGATTTCTCACATATACTGTAATTCCTCATTAAAATCAATAAGGCACCATTAGAGACAATAATTGAAGTAGTACATGTATGTTTCTCTAATGTAGTATCACAAAAACCTAAGGCTTTTAAATATTTCAAGTTATATATTCTTATGATAACATTATAATGCCTTGTGAGTAGGCCTATAGTTATGATAATGTATAAACCTCTATGAATATCAATGTCAGTTCTAAAGATTAATGAATGCATTTTAACTCTATGAATGCATTCACAGCATGTTTTATGAATACTGGGTTCATAGTAAGTGTTACTGTTTTGTCTGTTACCCTTTCTGAGCCCATTTTCTGACCGTAACTTTTCTTTTTTTTTTTCAAATCAGTAATACAAGCAAAGACTAACTATGGATCTACCGAAGGTGACTAGCCCTTTATATTTATATGTTTATGAGTGACAGCAATTTCTTTTCCATCTTTTCCCAATGTCTCTAATATGGAATATATGTAGGAATACAGGTCGATTAGGCCTTTTGCATTTGGGCAAGAGTCGTTTAGGCCCCCCTGCCGTCATTTAGGCCAACAGACGAGTCGTTTAGGTCACAGGGAGCAGTCGTTTAGGCCACAGGGAGCAGTCGTTTAGGCCAGGCTACAGCAGCTGAAATCTTTGTCTGGAGGTTCTTTAACCTGGCGCGATTATACTGCGGGGGGGAGGGCATTCACTTTTGGTTTGAAACAATTGGACAGCTCGTCTAATCAGCGTCGCTTATTGGCCGGTAGACTCTCTACCGATATAAACACGCCCAAGAGGACCGTTCCCAGACCATGGATACGTATGAACATTCGTATTATGGGCTGGCTATGTCAGGCTAACAATAAGTAGCTTTTATTGCAATGTAACATGGTGGAAATGTCACATAATTCTTTGTCATTTCCAATTTTGTTCAAAGCCCTTCCCAAAGCCAACATTTCTGCAGATCCCCCAGGCCCTGTGTTCACTGGAGAGTCTGTAACCCTGAAGTGTGTGATGGACTCCCACAGTGACTGGAGATACAGTTGGTATAAGGATGGGCAAAAACTGACAATGTCTCCAACACAATACATTTTAACTATCAATGAACCACAAATCTCTGACCAGGGCCGTTATACGTGTTTAGGAGAGAGAGAGGGCAGGCCTTCACACTCAAGCTCCAGCAATGAAGTTCTTCTCTCCATAAAAGGTGTGTGTATCTCTATTTGTGTGTATCTACAGTATGTAAATGTTTAACCCAGATTAGCAACATTTTGCTGAATATTATCCCAGTTCCACCTGATCCATGCCATTTTCAAATCATGCAATAATTATTCAACATTCAGAGGGAGGGCCAACACCTTCCATACGCTCAAATAGAGACGGACCAGTCTTTTCTGGAAACAAAGTGACTCTCACATGTGACATGGGCCAGTCTACTGGATGGACATTCTACTGGTACAGAGACACACAGACCTCTGATCCTGTGGCTCAGACTGATGGAAACTCCTACAGCATTAGCTCTGTTAAAGTCTCTGATGGAGGACAGTACTGGTGCAGAGCTGGGAGAGGACACCCAGTCTATTACTCACAGTACAGCAATGAAGTGCAAGTGCAGGTCCAAGGTGAGTTTTGGATTGTCTACAAAGCATGTCTGGGACACTAATACACAGTTAATGTGAATTTTGATATTTTGTATAAATTTATTTTTACATCAATCCCACTACATTTGAGCAGAGAGTCCAAAGGCTTTTGTAAGCCTGCAGTCCAATTGGTCAGACATCTTCAAAGGACAAGAAATTGCCTTCAAATGTGACATTGAAGGAGAACAGACATATTGGCAGTACAGTTGGTATAAGAATGGAGATGTGATAAAGGGTAAAACAGAATCAACATTTATAATCTACTGGGCTGAGAAGTCTGACAGTGGGGACTACAGCTGCAGAGGAACTCACCACACAGATTCACAGACATCAGAGATGAGTGAAATCATCAGAGTGACTGTATCAGGTGAGTCAATGAAAACCAATAAGCTCTGAAAGCTTAAGTTACTAAAACTGACAACTAAACTATTATTGTCATTTTCTTCTAACAAATAGAAAAACCAAAGTCAGTTCTTAGAGGTCCCCCACAGGCCTGGCTGACTGAAGGAGACTCTGTGACTCTGAGCTGTGAGGTTTTAGGATCCACTACAGGCTGGAGATTCCACTGGTACAAGACTGCCCCCTACAGGGCTGATTTGCTACAAGGGACTTATGCACTACTCTCAGACAGCATGGGAGGAACAGGAAGCTCCTACACTCTCAGCCCTGCTGCTCTTAGACACTCAGGGGTTTATGTGTGCAGAGCAGAGAGAGGAGAGCCAGCCTATCACTCAGAGTTCAGCCAACCTCAGCCCCTCTGGGTCACAGGTGAGGAAAATGCTTCAGAACCACCTATAGTTTTAGTATTCAATGTCCCTGTCTATCACATTGTTACAGGTATTTTCCTCTGTGTTAGGCCTTTCCCCTCCATCCTCTGTGACTGTCAGTCCAAATCAAAATCAACATTTTGCATCTGAGTCTCTTTCCCTGGGCTGTGAGGGGAGTGGGAACTCAACTGGAGGGAGACTGAGATGGTTCTCAGGCTGGACAGAGTCTGAAATGTGTCCCTATAGGTGGGCAAAGACAGGATCCATCACCTGCAGCACCAGTTCAGCATCTCCATCAGACAGTGGGGTTTACTGGTGTCAGGCTGAGTCTGGAGAGCAGAGTAATCCTGTCAACATCACAGTGAATGGTGAGTAGACATACATTTTTGATTCCATACAAAAGGCTTGTATTGAAGTATGAGATTCTGTTTTACCCTTTTTGTTAAATTAGACAGCTGAAAAAAAAATCCCAGTACCACGATTCTAAATATAAGAAAGTTGAGTTAAATTAAACAATGAATTACTATGAAACTAATATTGCCAATAACAAATGAACAAATAGTAACATCAAGCTGAATCTGTGCACTATATAGTTGGTAACGTGACCCTGGAGAGTCCTGTCCATCCTGTGACTGAGGGAGATCCTCTGACTCTGCGCTGTAGATATCGCTACCAGCCATCAAACTTCAGTGCTGACTTCTATAAAGATGGGACACTCCTCCAGACCTCCACCACAGGAGAGATGACCATCCCTGCAGTCTCAAAGTCACATGAAGGCCTCTATAAGTGCAGGAACCCAGAGATGGGAGAGACACCAGAGAGCTGGGTCACAGTAAAGGGTATAAAACTGGTGTTTTCCATTAATAATTTATGCTAAATACAGCTTATTTATAGAACACATTATAATGCATGTACCATAATGTTTCAGTCTTATCAGCATCATCTCCATATTCCGGATCCCCTGTGCTGGTTCTTGTGGGCGTGATTGTTGGACTGGTGATCGTCTTCATTATCATAATAATTTTGGTTCTGCTTTATCGCTTCAAAAAGCCAAAAGGTAAGACCTCTTCAGGCATTTCCAGCTCCTCCAATAAGACTGAACCAAGCAAAAATGTTTATCTCCTGGAAAAGTAAAGTGCCGGTTTCTAGAAAAAAAACTGAATGTTGATCTTTTGCTTCTGTCAGCAGGTCTGGGTTCCCAGGCAACAATTTCACAGTAAGTGTCCCTAGGGAAAGGGACTCTTTTCCTAGGGTTTCCTCATCCATTGCACAGCACTAAACTCATTTCAGTTTCAACTTTTACTTAAAGTTTCATGTCTTGTAAATATTGTTTTTACCTTGATAAATTCTTTGTTTTCTTCCTTTTAAAAAGGGGGGCTTTATATTAACTGAAGCTTCAGCCCTAAATTTTGGTGCAATTATTGTTGTCTTTGACCAATGACCAAATATTCATTCATTCGTTCATTCATTCATTCATTCATTAGCTGAAAGTTAGATTCTGAGGCTAAATAAGCTATATTTATCTGATCCTGATCTTTGTCTCCCTCTAGTGGTCAACAGCAGGAAAACACCAACCATAGACTACAACCACAGCAGGACCTGAGTCGGCTTGCAGGAAGTGATGGGGCCCAGTCAGAGTATATGCCACTGCAAAGAGGTAACACTCAGAACGATAATAAAAATGATCAGATTCTTCATTCATATGTGGTAATGCTATCAATCATAATGATATCTCTGCAGGTACAACAGATATCTATGACACAATAAAAGCAGAATATATGCCTCTACAACACAGTAAGTAGATAAATGCAAACATGATATAAATGGACCTTATGAAATATATACATATGTCATATTTGAGATCCAAATATTTCCTTTTATTTCACATTAC
The DNA here is from genome assembly GCA_027497455.2 of Sardinella longiceps. Lineage (NCBI taxonomy): Eukaryota > Metazoa > Chordata > Actinopteri > Clupeiformes > Clupeidae > Sardinella > Sardinella longiceps. Next base: position 27,622,478 of record JAODXP020000028.1, on the reverse strand, counting down.
AGAAACCACAGACATATATGAAACTTTGAATACATCTTAAAGGGGTAGGTAAGATGTCATCTAATTATTAGTAGCCTATAGAGCCCCATGATTAATCATATAGACGTTTGCTTGTAGCCCCCCTTACAAGCAAAGCCCCTCTACAGGAGCCTTCAGTAAACTACTACAGAAAAATAAATTAACAACAGTGACCCTTCTTAGTTGCTTAGGAAGTGGGGAAGAAAAACACATTTGGGAAAGGTCTCATGGATGCAACACTTAACATTGCCTAGCAAATAATTTTAGTAAAAGGTAACATGAAATCTCAAAATAACGATTGTTGAGGCAATTAAATCATTTGCTCTGTTTGCCAATCATATTTCAATTTCTTAATTAGTGTGATTCAGGAAGGCGAGGATGAAGAAAATGATGGGAAGTTTTATTCATCCAGTCCACAATGGTACATCAACCAGATAATAGTTACCGTTAATGCAGCAAGAGAGATGTCATTCTGCAGACTGATGGGACATTGCACAGAAATCTGAGGAAGGACCGGTCCTCCAGAGTTTACGCTTGATGGATAGACCTCATTATTCCTCATGCCAATCAGGGTTTGTGACGTTGCTATTGTTATGTGACAGTCTTAGTTGAATTGCCCCCTCACCTTTTCTTATATGCGCATGATCCACCCTATCTAGACTATCCCCCATTTGGCTGAGGAAAGGACTTCTATATTCTGTACTGTATATATTCTGATATGATGCACCTCATATCTTAGTTGATCACGTCACGTGTATTTAAAGTTGTTCCCCTTTGCTCAAATGTCTACAATCTGCATCTGCAGTCGCCAGGCCTGTGCTTTGTCCAAATAAGGGAATACCTGATTCAGACATTTGCTGTGCTGGAGCATACGCTTTTCATTTCCCTCATGTTTGAGTCTCTCTCTCTCTCTCTCATGACATTATCAGTTATCCTTATCATGTTATGCAATATTTCTATATTAGCTTTTTCCCTGACATACTTGTAAAATGTACATTATAAGGACCCATTGATACGTTAATGATGTTGGATATTTATTATTATTTTGTTAATACATCTTTATTGCTTTAGCACAAAACCAACTATTAATATTTGATGATTTTTTTATTTTGGTCGTTCTTGTGTAGGCCTATCAATTTGTAGAAAGTCTTTGGTGTGGTGTAGAAAATACATTCAAAGTACTTTATACTTTACATAATCATTTCTTCCTTAAAGGAATATTCCACCTCTTTATAAAATTGGTTATTCACCCTCTTACCTGGAGTAACATATGTGACTCTGCACAGCGAAATCAGTCGCTTCGCAGAAGCTTCGTTTCTGAGAAAATTCTAAAAATGGAATGCTTGCACCAAAAAAGTCGAATTTCACATTTCAGCATAATTTGACAGAATAAAGTCTACCCTTTCAGATTGTTGTTAATTTATGCCGAAATTCATACCTTAAATGGGTTAAAAATGTGTTTATTGAGAAAGTGTATCCATTTAGCATTGTACTAACTTAGCTGTCATAGATTTCTAGTGCTAATTGGTTTGTACAGTAAACTATAGCAGGGCATGTGAACAATCGTTATAGATTATAAGAAAAAATAATTATCTGAATGTAAAGGGCTTTTTCATTTTCATAAACTAGACTATAAGTAACTTGCAGATTGAGTTGGGGTCCATAAAATTCCTCTAGAGATGGAGCTAACGTCAGGTGGAGAATCTGACTGAGTTGGAAGCTGGCTAGTCAGACTGGTTCTAAAGTCGGCGCAGCTAGTTGGCATAACTGGAAGTTTAATAACCTGTTAAGCGTTCGGTAGCGCTATAAACGGCACAAGCCAAGTATTAACTGTCTGCTGATTTTTCTGCTTCAAGGATATCACTCAGATGAGGGACATGACAACCATAAATCCCATACTAACAGCTGCATCCACATTGCATCGTTGCGTAGCCTAGCCTACTTCATAGCAAAATACCAAACCATCCACTGGCTCTTACCTTGGTGAACTTCAAGTTATATCCATGTTATATCCGTATTTCGTGTAAAGTCCACAAATAGGGGTATTCCTGTCTTGGTTGCATGTTACATAAGTAGGCTTGATATCATTTAACTGGTTTGGTTGGACTAGTAGCAGAATTAATTCAGCTGAGTTCACTGATAGCCTTATGTTCAAAATAGCTACTCCCTTGCAACAAGCTAATAAACTTCAGCGTTGTTTTTCTCCGCTTTTCAATTTCTCTGACTTGCAACATTGTAACACTTTGAACGCTCCTATCTATGTCATTTGTTGGCCAATAGTATCGATAGTGGTATCATTTGAAAGGTTATTTTCTTGCCTTTCATGTGAATGCAATAACTTAATTTTGAAAAAAATGCCAATGCGACTGATTTCGCTGTGCAAGGTCACATATATGGGTAAAAGCAATTTGGTCTCAGTGCATGTGCTGTCCTCTTTATGGCAACACCAATTTTACCTTTAGCTTAGCATAGGCACTGGAAAGTAAAGTAGCCAAAGGGTTGCTATCTGGAAACTTTGCATTCCAGTGCCTATGCTAAGCTACAGCGAGAATAAAGCTAAAATTGAGGGTGCTGGAGAGGGAAAACGCATACACCAAAATGCTTTCACCCACATATGTAACTCCACGTAAGAGAGTGAATAACCAATTTTCATAAAGAGGTGGAATATTCCTTTAAAGTATGTTAATCTGTTTAGTATGTTGAAGTCTGTGTTGAGTTCCACTATGTTATTTTACAAACAAATGTATAATGGACAAATCTCCAATTATCTCATTAAATATATTGGTATTGATATTCTCATAATGCTCCTCTTTTTCATGTCACTACATAAACTCACTTCTTCAAACTTAAGCTCTAAGAATGGCTGTGAAATCTAGCAGTTGGTGTTTTGAAACTAACGGTAGTGGTAGTTACCATGCAAAGGCTAAAGATACAGTCGGCAGGTCACATAACCATACAATGCTAACCACATAAAAAGATCTTTTATGATAGTGCCTTCTTTTGAAGTGTTGGTGCCTTTTGCAGCTTGGTGTGACATACACAGGTCATGGTTTAATCAGGAAGGGCGGATTTCAGACCCACCTACAAAAGGGGCTAATGAAAGTGGTGGGCATAAATCCTGAGGCACATTTCATGTAAGCTTTTTTGGTCTCATAGTTTCACCTCTTGCGTTTTACACAAATTACACAAAATTACTCAAAGCATTCTGTTAAATTAAGTATTCCGACTGTGAATATGTATGAACAGCATGTAGGCCTACTGTATGTGTGTTAATGTGTGTGTATAAATAACTCAGAGACAAGTCTTTGACACTTCCAATTAATTTTTCATTAGAATGGCATAGGCCTACAGCAGTGTGCAGTGGTGTCACTGGACAGTAGGCCAACATCTATTTTAATCAATGATTACATAGATTCAGGTCTGTGGAGTTAGGAGAGCTTTTTACTCAATGGAGGCAGGCCACAAAAATGGTCCAAAGTTGTGACAGTTGTAAGCTTGGGTTGCAGGTAATCAACGAGTTGCTATTGTGGTGTTTCAAGAGGCACTGCATACACTATCTGTGTGTTTGCATGACCATAGCCTGCTAACCACATAAAAAAAGTGTCAACAGAGGTTCTCACCAGCATCAATATATCATCGTAAAAACCACACTTGCGACAACATCTCAGAAACAGGAAGTTTTGTGGACTCGTAGAGACAGGCAAGCATGGGACCAAGACAACTTTTTCTGCTTCTCTGTAAGTCTCACAAATACGCTACCATTATTTATGTTACTTTAGAAATATAATGCAGCACTTAATATGAATTAGATTGTGTTCATTTCAGCATTATTGAGAGCGTTGCTTTGATAGTGATGAACTGCATTTGGACCCATTTACGAATTGACTGTTAGATAACTTGCGCAGTTGCAGTAGATGTTTGGGAATAGAGAAGCTGTTAGCTAAGATGACGCACATCAACGATCAAAATGGTTAGGAGGGACTGTGTGAAATCAGGCCATCTACAGTGATGACCTTCAACACGTTTACAGTAATTGGGTTCATAACCGTTCATTTCATTCTAGTTGTCTTCCTGAAACACAGGTGAACATATAAACCTGAAGAAACACGGAACAATAAACTAAATCATGTAAACCTGATTGATTTTGATGGATCAGACTTCTAAAATGTCAGAACGGATTATCACAGTTGCCTGATTATGGCTTTTGCTATAGCACAATCAGTTTTTTTGTGTTCATGTAAACAGGGTCAGTGATTAAGAAACGACAAAAGCAAAAGTTGTTTGAACGAACAAACAAACAAACATGGACTGCAAATGCAGATAGCAGTGGTGGATTTACAGGCTGTACAATTTGTGCAGTCTGTGAGTATCTAATGTGATTTCTCACATATAATTCCTCATTAAAATCAATAAGGCACCATTACAGACAATAATTGAAGTAGTATGTTTCTCTAATGTAGTATCACAAAAACCTACAAGGTTTTTAAACATTTCAAGTTATATATTCTTATATGATAACATTATAATGCCTCGTGAGTAGGCCTACAGTCACAAGAATGTTTAAACCTTTATGAATATCAATGTCAGTTATAAAGATTAATGAATGCATTTCAACTCTATGAATACATTCACAGCATAATATTTTATGAATACTGGGTTCATAGTAAGTGTTACTGTTTTGTCTGTTACCCTTTCTGAGCCCATTATCTGACCTCAGCTTATGTAACTTTTCTTTTTTTTTTTCAAATCAGTAATACAAGCAAAGACTAACTATGGATCTACCGAAGGTGACTAGCCCTTTATATTTATATGTTTATGAGTAACATAGATTTCTTTTTCATCTTTTCCCAATGTCTCTAATATGGAATATGTGTATGTCTCTAATATGGAATATGTGTATGCTCTTCTCCCTTATTTGTCCAAATCACTTCCATCAATATCAATTATTAGATAAATCGCCTGTGTTTTGTTGTGACATAGTGTGACTTTGTTGTTGGCATGTTCTATATTGTGGTCTTTTGTTGAGTGATAAGCATTAATTTGGAATGTGGTGTGCTTTCTGCTCTTAAATTAGAGAAGTCCAAAGCTGTTTTGATCCTCAAACCCAACTGGACACCAATCTTTGAGGGAGAGATGGTCAATTTCACATGTTCTGTAGAGGGAGAGAATAGGGACACCTATTACAAATGGCAGATTGATAAGGAAGGTGGAGAAGCTTATGACATACGCAAATGGACAAGAGACAGAAATTATGTGATCATGAATCCATTGAGAGATAACAGTGGAATCTACAGCTGCAGTACCGATCATCCTAAACATTCAAGTAATCCTGTGAAACTCACTGTGGCCGGTAGGATGATTTTTTGTTATTCTCTAAGGTTTACTATGATAGCCTGCTTTTTTAAATTCTGGAAGCCCCCTATAATCGCAGATTTAAAACATTGCATTCTTACCAAGCTATATATGTAGTTTTGTTTTCGGTTTTGTAAATCACAGAATAGAAGCCAGCAAGGATAATTTATAGTATTATGCCAGCGATTTTCATAAATTCATTATAAATTCGATTTCATTTACCACGACATCAAAGATCTGCAAGTGTTGTACAGTAGCCAACTGTGGGAATATAAACTTTAGGCAGCTGAGCTGAGAGAGCTTTCACTCACCCAATCTAAAATCAGCATAAAATGCCTTTATATGTTACTGTATTGAATTACTTAGTAATTGTACTTGAGTCATGGTATTCATATATTTTTTATATAGGCTATATTTACATCACATATGCAAGAAGTGAGTGACAGTGGTGACAATGACTGGAGGATGCCCTCAGCCGTGACGACACTTAATATTCATGTCTCATAAAGTAGTACCTGGTATTTTAGGCCTATGTTGCTTTCATTTTAACATCCCCAGCTTGTCCCATTGCTAAAGTGAACATACAGTCTCCTCAGGATCCTTTCTATGCAGGAGACAACAGTTACTCTACATTGTGACATAGAAGAGCAAGAGACTTGGGACTCAGTACATATGGTACAGACATCATGACTCTATCGACAGTAATATGAGAAGTATCACCATCACTCTACCTAGACAACCTGCTCAGTATTCTCTATACAGTTGCTTCAGCTACAAGGGGAGATCCACCATTTGCAAGCCATAGAAGTCAAAGTAAACAAATTCATTATCAAGGTGAGATTAAACACACATTAGCTTTCATAATCGATATAAAATAGTATTCGAATAGAATGTAACATAGTGGGAATGTCACACCATTCAGTGTTGTTTACAATTTTGTTTCACAGCCCTTCCAAAAGCTACCATTTCTGCAGATCCCCCAGGCCCTGTTTACACTGGAGAGTCTGTAACCCTGAAGTGTGTGATGGACTCTCACAGTGACTGGAGATACAGTTGGTATAAGGATGGGCAAAAACTGGCAATGTCTCCAACACATTACACTTCAACTATCAATAAACCACAAATCTCTGACCAGGGACGTTACACGTGTTTAGGAGAGAGAGAGGGCAGGCCATCACTCTCAAGCTCCAGCAATGAAGTTCTTCTCTCCATAAAAGGTGTGTGTATCTCTATTTGTGTGTATCTACAGTATGTAAATGTTTAACCCAGATTAGCAACATTTTGCTGAATATTATCCCAGATTCTTACCAGTTCCACCTGATCCATGCCATTTTCAAATCATGCAATAATTATTCAACATTCAGAGGGAGAGCCAACACCTTCCCTACACTCAAACAGAGATGGACAAGTCTTTTCTGGAAACAAAGTGACTCTCACATGTGAAATGAGCCAGTCTACTGGATGGACATTCTACTGGTACAGACACAGACAGACCTCTGATCCTGTGGACTGAGACTGATGGAAACTCCTACAGCATCAGTTCTGTTAAAATCTCTGATGGAGGACAGTACTGGTGCAGAGCTGGGAGAGGACACCCAGTCTATTACTCACAGTACAGCAATGAAGTGTGGGTGCAGGTCCAAGGTGAGTTTGGGATTGTCTACAAAGCATTGTCTGGGACACTAATACACAGTTAATGTGAATTTTGATATATTGTATACACAGGATATCAAATAATTTTTGATCCACCCACCAATGGCAGGTACGGCTTGATCATTTACCGGCCCAAAATTTTTTTACCGGCCACTGAAAAAAAAAATTAGGGTGCTTTTAGAACAACTTAGCTTAGTCATAGGCCTACATGAAGCAATCATATGTCAGTAGTCTGCCAATGGCAGGTAGCTTGCTTTTTGTTATTAGCCAAGCCAAATTTGTAACAGCACTTGGCAGTGGCGGGTGCTAATTTTAAACCCTGTGTATACATTTCTTTTTGCATCAATCCTACTACATTTGAGCAGAGAGGCCAAAGGCTTTTGTACGCCTGCAGTCCAATTGGTCAGACATCTTCAGAGGAGAAAAAAACTACCTCAAATGTGACATTCAAGGAGAGGAGATGTACTTGCAGTACAGTTGGTATCAGGATGGAAATGTGATGAAGTATAAAACATCATTGTCAACATTTGAAATCTGGCTGGGCTGAGGAGTCTGACAGTGGGGACTACAGCTGCAGAGGAACTCACCACACAGATTCACAGATATCAGAGATGAGTGAAAGCATCAGAATTACTGTATCAGGTGAGTCAATGAGACCCAATAAGCTTGTAGAGCTTGAGTTAAAGGAAAAATCCGGAGTGAATCAACCCGTAGCCCTACTGTTTTGTAGTGCCAAGCACTATTGATAGCAACCTCAATCACTGGATTTCATGTGACACAGACTGAGATTGCAAAACGATTAGGTTTCGTTTTTGACATGCCTCATTCAGTTAGTGTTAGCTGCCGTTTCACAAACTCGGTCTATGATGCACAAAATTTGATCATTGAGGTTAGCGATATATAACAGCAGGGCTACGTGTTGATTTCACTCCAGATTATACCTTTAGTAAAATTGATAATTAAACTATTATTGTCCTTCTTCTAACAAATAGCAAAACCAAAGTCAGTTCTTAGAGGTCCTCCACAGTCCTGGCTGACTGAAGGAGAGTCTGTGACTCTGATCTGTGAGGTTAAAGGCTTCACTACAGGCTGGAGATTCCACTGGTACAAGACTGCCCCCTACAGGGCATGATTCACTGAAAGTGACACATGGACAGATAGAATATTCTGTAGAGCTGCTACCAGACAGCATGAGAGGATCTGGAGGCTCGTACACTCTCAGCCCTGCTAGTCTTAGACACTCAGGGGTTTATGTGTGCAGAGCAGAGAGAGGAGAGCCAGCCTATCACTCAGAGTTCAGCCAACTTCAGCCTCTCTGGGTCACAGGTGAGGAAAGTTCTTTAGAACTATCTATAGTTTTAATAGTCACTGTCACTGTCTATCACAGTGTGACACGTCTTTTTCCTCTGTGTTACAGGCTTTTCCCTTCCATCCTCTGTGACTGTCAGTCCAAGTCAAAATCAACATTTTGAATTCGAGTCTCTTTCCCTGGGCTGTGAGGAGAGTGGGAATTCAACAGGATGGAGGCTGAGATGGTTCTCAGGTAGGAGAGAGTTTGAAATGTGCCCCTATAATTGGAAAAAGACAGGATCCATTACCTGCAGCATCAGTTCAGCATATAAATCAGACAGTGGAGTTTACTGGTGTCAGTCTGAGTCTGGAGAGCAGAGTAATCCTGTCAACATCACAGTGGAATGTGAGTAGACTGAAATCTCTATTTCCATCCCAAAGACTGTTGAAATATGAATATGCCTATTTTACCTTTTTTAATAGACAGCTGAAACAAAACCTAAATTGACAGTACCAGTTGTAAATATAAGACAGTTTATGGTAAATTCATGAATTAAACAATGGAAATACTATGCAAATAATAATGCCGTATAACATTAGTGATGTTCCAAGTATGTAAGGGATAATGGCCGCTGAGGTGTCCCGATATAAGGTATTGATGGACGAGGTTTGTCTCCGTCAAGTCCATTATTACCTTAAATTCAGACATCTTGAAGGCTGTTATCCCGCTTATCACCCGGTTGCAACTAAAACGCATACACGGTAAGCAAGTGTTTAAAACATAAAATAAACATGTGGCTCTGTTTTGAAAGAAGTTAATCTGTTCGGTTGAGGTACTATTTTCATATTTATCCACACGGCTGCATACTAAAGAGCATTGATAATGAACGCTGGTGAAACTTTTTACCCGGCAAACGTCACAGGTGTCCTGTTATCTCGAAATAATGGACACCCTGACAGCCAATCAGAAAACAGTATACCATTCCACCGGGTGATAAGACAGTAATAATATACAGGGCATGACAGTTATAATATGGGCATGCATAACAAACAATTACATAGGCCAACTTATACATCATGCAAAGTCCTTCATTCCTTATGTCTCTAGATTTAAATTTTAAGATATACTGACTGAATCTGTGCACTATATAGATGAGGTTATCCTGGAGAGTCCTGTCCATCCTGTGACTGAGGGAGATCCTCTGACTCTGCGCTGTAGATATCGCTACCAGCCATCAAACATCAGTGCTGACTTCTATAAAGATGGGACACTCCTCCAGACCTCCACCACAGGAGAGATGACCATCCCTGCAGTCTCAAAGTCACATGAAGGCCTCTATAAGTGCAGGAATACACAGAGAGGAGAGTCACCAGGGAGCTGGATCACAGTAAAAGGTAGCGTTTATAATGATACAAACAAAAATGTAAAATATACAAGCAGTAATGAAGGGGTTTTAAGCAAATCAGTTGGATACATTTTGCCATTGCAACACAGTGTATAAGTGAGGCACTGTTTGGCTGTAAATATCATGCATGTTTTTACCAACAGATTGAAGTTTGGCTGAGGTCTGTTTACCTTTCACTTGGCTTGTGACATACAGTACACTTTTGAAAAAGAAAAGAAAAGAAAAACAACTTGGAGGCTTGGTCTGATCATGCCCTTTAGAAAGTGTTGTACTGACATTTCTTGAGGAGTTTAATCCAATACAGCTGAATCCTTGATGACAAAAAGTAAATTTGATTGTTTACTGATAGCTGATCTATTTATTGTAGTTTCAGTGTCACTTCCTACTATACTTCCTGGATCCTCTAAACCGCTAACCATTGGTGCGGTGGTTGGAGTATTGATCATCTTGGTGATAGGCACAATACTGTTCCTGATGTATTGTTTCAAAAAGTTCAAGAGACAGAAAGGTAAGGTCTCTGTTAAAGAAAATAAAGAGAAAGACATGGCCAGTGTTGCAGAAATTCTAATTGTAGTGTTTTTTGTGCAGCAGGCCCGGTCAAACAAACAGTACTTGTGTAAGTACACACACAAAAAAAATCCTAACAGAGTTGAAATACCAATATCTAGTATGGTCAGTTGTTTTACATACATACTGTACATTACACTTAGCTCTGGACAATGTATATTACTGGAATTCTCCGTTTTAAATTATGGTCTTTATCACCCTCTAGTGGCCAGCAACAGCAGGACACCAGCCAGAATGAGGACCAAACCAACTCTGCAGGAAATCATGAAGGCCAGCAGGGATATGAAATGCTACCTAGTGGTCAGTTTTTAAATATTGAGCAAGGTGTTCAAAGTGCAGATAAATCATTAAACAAGAAAAGCGCTCAGAGAGTGCAGACCTCCGCCAAGACAATGTAGTCACAGATGGTGTTCTGGATCACAAATTGCCACCAAATCGAATCAGTTCTTACTCATCCCAATACAGAACTTGTCCGAAAATTTCATCCAAATCCGTGCAGTACTTTTTGAGTTATGTTGCTCACAGACACACACACACACACACACACACACACACGCCGGCAAAAACATAACCTCCTTGGCGGAGGTAAAAAAGTCATTTAAAAGCAATGCATGTAACATTGGTCCAGTGGTTTGGTTAATGGTATCAGATTTTTCCTTAAAAACAACAAAACTGTGATTTTACTAATATCACATGAGAAACACAATGAAAACACATTGTTTTAGAATATGTTTGAAAATGGATATATATAGCATTTTTGGAAAAGACAAATGCAGAATGAGATTTGATGAAACAGTGGTATTTTGATATACTATAAAACTCAGTACAATAAAAACATCAATCATGCATTAATCAATAGCCTTTTGCTAAAGCTGGAAAAAATGCTGTACATGCCGCGTCGAATAACTGTACATTGTACATTGCAGTTGACATTGGATACGGTATATAGTACCTATATAATAAGTACTATAATAAAGTAGAAGTTTGCACTTATAACAAGATATTTTCCTTTGGCCCTAGGGTCAGCACATGTGTATGACACAATTCATACTGATCAGCAGACTGGTGAAGGTCGAGTGTATTTCTTTATACATCCATTTTATATACTTGGACATGTAGCATAATGTAGCAAACAATCTCTACCCACAGTGCTCTCTGGAATACAGATAGTAGTCACATATTTGTGTGTGTCCAACAGGTTGCTCAACAGTTGGACAGAGTGATGTGACGTATGCCACAATTTGTCAAAATGAGAATGTTTTGAAGAAAAAGAAGAAAGGTATAAAGTCACATTAAAAACTCGTCAATCTATTGATTGATTGATTGATTGATTGACTGTAATTCTCTGACTCCAGACAACAGAAGTAAACCAGAACCAGATATAGTTTACTCTGAGCTCCAAGCAGTGAAGAGCACAGGTAAAAACGAGACATGTCGTCACCCTGCTTCATTCACAACAACTACATGCATAAGTGAACAAGACATATAACCAACTACACACAATCTCATTATCTGTAATTCATTTGAGTTCATTTATCACCACAGCGGGAGATGAAGTAGAACTTGGAGACGTGACATATGCCCAGGTTACAGAAAGGAAGAAACATGGTGGGAAAGGTACGTTTTTTTGTTGTTGTTTTTTGTTTTTTACTTTTTTGACATTAAGTAGGCCCATGAAATATACTGAACTCTAGATGTCTCCATCTCTCTCTCTCTCTCTCTCTAGCTGAAGCCAAGAAGCCCAGTGCAGATGCTGTTTACTCTGAAGTAAAACTCCAGACATCAGGTGACTCAAAATAAACCGCTTGTTCGCTTTTGTGTTTGTGTTCGGTCTTACTGTGCGTTCAGACCGAGAGCGATAAATTGCCAGGAGTTGCCACGACTCCCAAGAGTCACTTGAGCACAGCAACAAAAACAGCAAAGTTGCCCATGACATTAGCATTCGAACGTTCGATCCTGCTTCTCTACAGGAGTCACACCAGTAAATCGGCATTCTGATTGGTATTCGCCAAACCGCATCGTAGCTCATAAAGTTAACCGAAGTTTAACTTTATTTTATCGCCCAAGTTTCGCCCACCTCACCTGCTGCTTTTGTCGGCGAAATCGCCCGTCTCCATACAAAGTCAGTTACTTCCGTCGCCGGTATTGCCTGAATCACTCTCGGTCTGAATGAATTACACAGAACTTTCATTTTAATTCCTGATGCCACTGCACCATCTGATGTTTCTGAACAAAATTGCAAACATCTGGTTTCTGGTACAAATTATGGCATATTGGCACTTGTTAAAAGAAAGAAAAATGTGTATTGCTACTTTGCAGGTCTTTGAGGGCATTCCTTCCTCATTGTGGACATTGCTGTGTTGAGCTGAGCTGAGCAGTGGACGAACTGTATATTTTAGGTCATGTTTTGTACATAGGTGCAAATTGCAATTGTAACTAGCTGTAACAACTTGTAGGCAATGCTAATGACATTGTCATTGACTTCTGTTTTTTGTTATCTTCATTGTAATCTGTAGAAGCTCTGTAGAATTATCCATTATTTCAATTAGAATTTATTTTTTATTTTGTTCTAGTGATATCTATGGGTCAAAGGTCAATAAAATGTCTCAGGCCACTTCAATACTGTCAATGATGTTATTCAAAGTTGATGTCTCCACACACAAACACATAGTATGTAGAGATGCTGTTTTTAAAGTTAGTGTAAGATTGTAAGAGTAATTGAAAGATATTATAATGTGAGTGATACAGGAGCACATATACACAGTGGAAACAAGCAGTTATGAATACATACAAGGCTGATAAATTCACAGAGAACTGAGACCAGAGCTGTGGTTTTCCACTTGCTGATTCACCACCAGTGTGCACAAGTAGAGGGGTTACAAAAATTGAGCCCGACCCTACCGAAGACCGATCATTTTCTGCCCAAAAGAGATAACGTGTGATAATGAGCCCGAGACCGATTTAAACCCGACATGTTAAATAGCCCTAATAATGGCCTACTTTTGTAACTGCATGTTCAACAACAATTCCGGATTGATTTACAGACATTTGTTCAGCATATTCTTGAAGCATATTGCCTGTTTACAAGACTTCATGACTGTGTTGAGGTCCACGTCTTTCTGTCATACGGTGTGCTGACACACAGCTCTGCGCACCTCTCATTCACTGAGATTAGATAGGCTACTCATTCATTAATTAGACTGTCATGCTGGCAAATCCATGGAAAAAAAATAACCAGAAGTTTTCTGGCAATAGACGGAGGTTATAATGCGTTGTGCGTTGTAACGTTTACCTTTATTGTATTCAGAAACACCGTAATTTCTCCAGATGTATCCACTTTCACTTTCCCACGCGAAAGAAGCACGATTTTACTGTCACCAAACAAACTTGATGTTTCCTTATGCTTTCCACTGGACTGGGTTAATTTTTATTTAATTCCCCCCCCCCCCCCCCCCCATCACATTATAGCTTTATAGTATGTTATAGGTCTGATGTAGCCGACAGAGCGCAGCTGACACGTGCTGCTCAAAGCTGCACAGAGCTGTCCAAACATTTTTTTCTATTAATCACCTTAGGCTTAGATAACACTTTTTGTTGAGTTACTTAACCATAATACATACAACCTTACTGGGTGTCACACCATATAGCGTCATAGGCTAAATAAATAAAATAAAAAAAACATATATAAAGCATAGGCCTATTTATGGAACATTGATCACGAGCCCGGCCCGGCCCGAGCCCGATAGAGTGACGGCAAATGTCAGCCCGGCCCGGCCCAAGTTCGGGTAGGGCTCGGGCCGGACTCGGGCTCGGGCAGCGAATCTAAACTCTAATTCAGGGACAAATGGACAAACACAAAGGCAGAAGGCATTTAAAGGTACGGTCTGTGATGTTTTCCTGGATCACTTTTTACTGTATTGGTTAAAATACCCTTTCCACCCCAATTGCAAACAATGAACTAAATGCACAAATACGATAATGAAATTGTTAGTCAACTGTGGAATGAACAAGATGGAAAAAATGGCATCCTATCATTTTGAGCGTCCACATCCAAATGATTGAATGACGATGTCTATCAAACTCAGCTATCATTTGGCCCACCCACCTCCTCCTGATAGACAGCACTCTTTCTGTGCTCTGAAGGTGGAACTTTGAAGGGTAAACCTTCAAATTTAGCCTGCTTGAATGTTACTTGAGGACATTGAACCCTATCTTTCACAGGGGCTTTTTAAAGGGCTGTTCACACCAAAAACGATAACTGTATCTTACATGCCAAATAAATATCACTCTAATTAATATGATGGACAATGTCCACATGACAAATATAACAGCAACAGCAAAATATACGTCAATATAGATGGGGCCCACTTTTTAGAACAATAAAATCTTGACAGCCAATCAGAAACCATGGAATTTTTTTACATATAGGTGGCTCTTAACAGATATATTTGACTGACAAGAACATTCTGACACAAGCAAAAAAAACTTACATCATGTCCACATGACATCTATGATAAACCACATATATGTCTAAGCGGCACGTCTTTTCACATTTTTTTTTATGTAAGCTTCCTTTTACGTTTTTGCAGTGTGTGAGCACACACACGTGCATGAAAGACTGTGTTAGTACAGAAGTGGCACTCCATGATTACAACATCTGATTCTCTTTCCTTCCTCTTTCTGGTGGCAACTTTCAATGCTGTTGTTGGGTTGTTAGCAAACGACTTAGTCATCGATGTACATTCAAGGTTTTATTAGTGAATAATTATATTTCACTATATTAAACTTGAGTTCATTCAGTTGCTATGTATGTCCAGGTTTTATTTTAAAGCAATTCACGTGCCGTCTTTTTTGGAGGGTGAAACAGCTGATCACTTCAAACTATATTCTGGTTTCTACATGAATAGGGGAAGGAAATACCCAGCAGATTGAAGTTATCGTTTTTTCTGTTCTTGAGCCTTGGTTGGACCAGGTCTGAATCTGCCAGAACACAGTGGATGCAAGATAGAATGGATACAAGACATCTGTTCATGGTCATCTGTAAGTGCAAAGGCTCAAAGTGAGAGAGAGAGAGAGAGAGAGAGAGAGAGAGAGAGAGAGAGAGAGAAGATTTGGAAGATGTTTGGTACATGTTTATGTGTATGTGAACGGGTGTGGTGTGTTTTTGAGTGTGCATTTGTAGTTATTGTGGGTCATTGTTTGGGATGCTTTAAAGGAAGTATGCAATGATCTGTGGTTGTGAAAGGGCAATGTCGTATAATTTCTACGACTACTTATTTGTATGCCTCCTTGTGATTAAGTACGTAGTTGAGTTGTTTTGTATCATGTTTTTGAGGCTAGCATCTATTATTATCTGAACTATTAGCGCAACATTTTACAGATACACATGTGTGACGTGGTTTACTTTTGCATTTGTTTCTGTGTGTCTCTTTTTTAGTTTTGACCTCACATGCTCACTCTGGGTACAATGAAGGTAATAGTTCAATCTTTACTAAAAAACAACAAAATGACCACCCCCCCCCCTCCTCTCTCTCTCTCTCTCTCTCTCTCTCTGCCAATCTCTATCTCTATGAAATATATAAAAGTGTGATGGATGTTATACAGCCCCAATTACCAAGAAAGTTGGGCAATAAACAAAATCCTATTATTTTCTAATTTGTTTAGAGAATATTGTTTTGGGGAAAAATATATGCAATGTGTCTCACAACAACAAAAAAATGTTGGGACAGCAGCAATAGATACTACTTTTAATGTTGCATAATGTTAAAAACAACACAAGGAGGAACATTTAAAAACTAATGAAAATGTGTCTTTCTTTTGAAATCAAGGAGTCTGCATCTTTCAGGCTACTGAGAAAAGAAATGATCATACTTGTTTTAGTGGTCGGTTCATTCAAAAGTCAGAATCTGTGATGGTATTGGGGTGCAGTAGGGCCTTAGTTAAGGTCTGATTATGGTATTAATGGTTTTGAACAGCCAAAACACCACCCAGGCATTATATTTTGAGGGAGGGCCTTGAATACTGCCTAACAAGCTTGAGGGCCAGATGCTAATACAAAGACAGGGCAGGGGCTATCCATTTGGGTTCCCTAAGCACAAATGCTTGGTAGAGCACTAACCATACATTCTTGGGACATATGTAGGTCCACGAACAAACGTTAACGAAATAGATTTACCATCATATCCTCAATTTATTGTGTTCAAGTCCATGCTAAGTTATCTTCCCACAGTCCTAGACAGAGTCATTGTTATGGCAATTACGTCACCACTCAGAAGAACTAACCATAAAATACGGTCAGGCAGGCAAAATAACATCTTATGTCATTTAAAACATTTTTTGGAGGAAAATAAATTAAGGTCATTAATAGTTTTCAAGTTTTCCGAAGTCATCATTTCCTTTATTAGCCTATGAAAGCTGGAAATAATTACTTTTGTCCGACGTTTCATAGGACTACGTTATTAAAAAGACTAATCAAAGATGGCACCCATGATTCCTGTGACGGGACAAACGTCCACGTCACGGCAGCAATGTGCTGCCATACGGAGACTGAGTCTAATCGTGTGCTTCTTTCTGTATTTTTGTTTATGTATTCATTTAAAACTCAGTGTTTGTAATTATTATACACCCATGTTCAAGACAGTTCTAACTCCCGTAGGTAAAAATGTGCACATAAACAGCAACACTACGGTGGGTTAAACATATGCTAGTATTAACACTTCAACCATTCATCTAGTACTGATTTAAAACAATTCATTATACAAATATTTATTCTCTCTGTTAAAATAATCACACGAGTCCAGTAACATTTATCTGTTTTATTTAACTTAAAATGTTCCATTCAGGAAATGGCTTTACATACTAGTCTTACCGGCATCCATTGTTGTCTTTGTTGAGTTAAAAGAGTGCGAGCCGCATTTTCCCTGTTTAAATACCTTGTTAACCTTTGGGTAACAGGAAGTGGACCTGATTATTTTTAAATGTGCATTTTGAGCTGGAATTATAATATTGGCTATGCCAAATGTTAGCTCTAATGTTAAAATAATGTTTATGAATTTTCTGACAGATTGTTGTGCAATTTAATGGCTGTTATTAGCTTGTTAAAAATTTCATAATATGTGGAACGCCCCTGTTCTGATTTGTATATTGGTTTAGCCCAATTGCAGGGGTTAGTTTAGGCTGCATTTAAGCTGTATGCTTCATTCTGTGGGGAAGAGTTAGGAAGAGAGCTCCATGTTATATGGGCGTAAGCCTATGAGCTCTGCTTCTGTTACAGACTAGAATATTGGTCTTGCTATTTGGCTCAATCTGTATTTTGGCTATTGCGCCTATTTGTTTTGTTAGTCAAAGTGTTTTTGTTACTTTATTTTATTCCATTCTTTGAATTACTTTTGCTTAAAGCCTTAAGCCTTCTGGGCCTTAAATTGGGTTCAAATAAAAAACGCCCATCGTCTTTCCTGAAGTCCATCTCTGAGTGTCATTCTCCACCATGCTCAAACACCCTCGGTTACAACTACCTTTAACATTTGGTGGCAGCTAATGAGGAACACCAGTGGCGTTGAGCAGCACTCAGTGGATTATGGAGGCCCATTGGACATTCTCCGAGGGAGCTGGGAGGGGGACGCTTCTCGCCAGCCACCCCAACATCGTGAGCTATGTCCTTGGGATGAAGATGAAGTTGGACCAACCAAGCCCCGTGGACCACAAACGGCTAGCCCAGGCACAGTCGAGGCAGACGACTCGGGTTGACCGGACTGCACGCAGCCACACTTTCTCGTCCGGACAGAAAGTGATGCTGCTACCATCTTCTGACAGCGGCCTGCAGGCTACGTGGCAGGGTCTTTTCACAGTGCTTCGTAAAGTTGGTGAAGTGAACTATGCATTTGCTACTTCAGGCGGACGACAGCCCAAGCAGATACATCACGGCATCTGGCTCAAAGAACTGATTGACCGAGCATCTCACGTCCAAGACCTCCTGTTGACAAGAACAGTGGACCAAGAAGGACTGGCAGAGCAGTACTTTCTTTCAGCTGGTGGCGAGTCCACTTGCCCCTTTGTGAGGTATGAGACTGATAAACATTTTAAAAGCGGACCTTCTTTCGCGCCACAACCTGGACGCTCCTTCATAAGGAGGGGGGTGTGTGACGGGACAAACGTCCACGTCACGGCAGCAATGTGCTGCCATACGGAGACTGAGTCTAATCGTGTGCTTCTTTCTGTATTTTTGTTTATGTATTCATTTAAAACTCAGTGTTTGTAATTATTATACACCCATGTTCAAGACAGTTCTAACTCCCGTAGGTAAAAATGTGCACATAAACAGCAACACTACGGTGGGTTAAACATATGCTAGTATTAACACTTCAACCATTCATCTAGTACTGATTTAAAACAATTCATTATACAAATATTTATTCTCTCTGTTAAAATAATCACACGAGTCCAGTAACATTTATCTGTTTTATTTAACTTAAAATGTTACATTCAGGAAATGGCTTTACATACTAGTCTTACCGGCATCCATTGTTGTCTTTGTTGAGTTAAAAGAGTGCGAGCCGCATTTTCCCTGTTTAAATACCTTGTTAACCTTTGGGTAACAGGAAGTGGACCTGATTATTTTTAAATGTGCATTTTGAGCTGGAATTATAATATTGGCTATGCCAAATGTTAGCTCTAATGTTAAAATAATGTTTATGAATTTTCTGACAGATTGTTGTGCAATTTAATGGCTGTTATTAGCTTGTTAAAAATGTCATAATATGTGGAACGCCCCTGTTCTGATTTGTATATTGGTTTAGCCCAATTGCAGGGGTTAGTTTAGGCTGCATTTAAGCTGTATGCTTCATTCTGTGGGGGAAGAGTTAGGAAGAGAGCTGCATGTTATATGGGCGTAAGCCTATGAGCTCTGCTTCTGTTACAGACTAGAATATTGGTCTTGCTATTTGGCTCAATCTGTATTTTGGCTATTGCGCCTATTTGTTTTGTTAGTCAAAGTGTTTTTGTTACTTTATTTTATTCCATTCTTTGAATTACTTTTGCTTAAAGCCTTAAGCCTTCTGGGCCTTAAATTGGGTTCAAATAAAAAAACGCCCATCGTCTTTCCTGAAGTCCATCTCTGAGTGTCATTCTCCACCATGCTCAAACACCCTCGGTTACAACTACCTTTAACAATTCCAAATGGCCAAACTCTGTCTATATACAGCTCTGACCAAAGTCCTAACGCTAGGTCAGACTCGGCTATGAAAACAAGTATTTATGTTCATCAATATTGAGCGCAAATAGAAACATGCTAATAAAACAAAAACAAGTTGATTTTTGTCTTGCTCATGTTTATGACCATACAGACTGCAATACATGGATTAGGCCTATGGACGAGCAACTGAAATTCACAGTGAAACTGAATGCTAATGTAGGTAAAGTACAGTCAAAGATACTTTATAACCAGTCACAAAGCTAACGGTAACATTCTTGATGAGGGAAGACAATGTTAGCAAATTTGCTTATCTAGGAGATTGGAGAGAGCACAAGTGATGAACTTTTTTTCTTAACCAGTTTGATCTATTTTACTTATGTATGGCTTTTTGCATATTAACATGCTTAAGATATATTTTTCATATAGGCTATTGTTACTAGTAGCGAATATGAAAACCCAGATTTTTGGTGCATTCCCAGGCACTTGGTGCCCTATACATAATCATCTTTACTCAAGTTACTAAGTGTCCTATTTTGTTTTATCTTAGTCTTATTCTACTCTTCATGACTTTTGTTTACACTGTCCCAACTATTTTGAGACATGTTGCTGGCTTCAAGTACGAAATTTCCCTAACAATAGAAATTCTGGTTTCAAGAACTGATAAGTTGTACTTGGACATTATTCTCAAACAGTGTTGGGGAGTAATGACTTACATGTAACAAAATTACGTAATTTAATTACAAAATAAAAGTAACAGTAATCAATTACAGTTACTTTGAAAAAATGTGTAATTGAATTACAGTTACTTCAAGAAATATTCAGAATTACAATTTTAGTTACATGATCCCAATATCATCTGCAGAAACATTGACTAAGTGTGCTTCATGTAAATACAACATCCTCTATTTACAACTAAATGTCACTACTACAGCTAAAATACACTATGCTAATATAATTGTTTCTACTGTCATGTTGGCAACACTACTCACTTGTTACCTGATCTACAGCGGTCTAAGTTTCAATAGCAAGGAGGCCTGATTGTCAGACAGAAACTACAACATAGGCCTGTAGCCCATTGCCTGAAAAAAAAGAGCTCTATTGATCAGCTGCACACATACTTTATGAGCAATCTCAGACAAACACCTGCTTATTCAGTGATGTTCACCAAGTATTTTAATTATTTGCTCGTAGTGAATTCTGCCACTTCTGTGGGAGTTAAAAAGAATTTTTGCAATGTCAATGGTGAATAATAGGACTACATGACAGTTAACATTGCCAGAATTCAAAAACTCAAAATTGCTTGACGATTGAAAAAAAAAAAGAAGTTAAAAAATGTCTAAATGTAATCAAAAAGTAATCAAATGTAATTAGTTACATTACTTTATTAAAGTAATCAAAATAGTTACACTACAATTACTGTTTCAAAGGGGTTACTTGTAACTGTAACGCATTACATTTCTAAAGTAACTTACCCAACACTGTTCTCAAACAATTAAATTGCTTGGATGATTGTTGAATGCATTTTATTTAAATTTACAATTTAGATGTCCCAAACTTTTTGGAATTGGGTTTGTAATTCTACCTAGTGTGTTCATATCATATTTGTCTTCATGTAGTTTACTCATGTCTTGTGTTTGGACAGATGCACCCAAAGCTGTTTTGACTTTGGAGCCAAACAGAACGGTATTCTTCCAAGGAGAGACAGTCTATCTACAATGTGTAGAAGGACAGAACAGCCATGTTTGGTACCGCATTCAGAAATGGCATCCCAATATAGGCCAGTTTCGTGATATTACAACATGGGTTCAGGGGACTTTTGAGATTACTCCTTTAACAGTGACAAATAGCGGAATCTACCGCTGTGTTACAAGTAATCTGGAGAGCAATAATCTCAATCTGACTGTTTCAGGTTGGTATAAAATTGTTAACACACCACAAACATTTTCCACTCTACTTAAAGGCACACCAAGCAACATTTGACACTGTTTTTGTTTTAAAGGAATATTCCACCTCTTTATGAAAATTGGTTATTCCCCCCATATCTGGAGTTACATTTGTGGGTAAGAGCATTTTGGTCTCATTGCTTGCGTTTTCCTAGTATGACACCCCAATTTTTTTTTTAGCTTTAGCTTAGCATAAGCGTTGAGACCAAAATGCTCTTACCCACATATGTAACTCCAGGTAAGGGGGTAAATAACCAATTTTCATAAAGAGGTGGACTATTCCTTTAATTTACCAGCTTCATAGTCACTTTGATGGGTAAATGGCCCATTACGGGTGAATGGGTGCTTTCTTCACTAGGAATATCTAGAGGGGGCTGATTATAGTTTCTCAACATTAAGCCACTGTGAAACAAAAGCAAAACTGAATAAGGTTGAAATCATGGTTACTGCCTTGTCAGTCAACATAGATCTACGAAAATGATCAGTGCCGGTTGCTGTTCTTTGAGAATTTAAATACCTCTGAAGGGCATTTCTTGAAGCACAGCAATTTTTTGTAAGGATAATGTAATTTCAAACTTTTATTTGACAGGTTTGATTTAACAACAAGCATATTAACTCAATGTATTCAACCATGCCCTACAGGTCTTCCAAAACCTACGGTGACTGTAGAGCCCCAGAGTCCTGTGTTCACTGGAGAGACAGTCACTCTGAAGTGTGTGATAGAGTCTCTCAGTCACTGGACATATAAGTGGTATAAAGGGTTCAGCAGAACCCCAGTGTCTGAGGAAAGCACCTTCATCATCAGAGAGGCTACTGAGTCTCATAATGGCCAGTACTGGTGTCGGGGGGAGAGGAGAGAAAGACCCATATATTCAGAGGCCAGTCAAACCACTTTTCTTGATGTTCAACGTGAGTTTTGATCAAACAAAATATAATTAGCCTATATAATATATATATAGATAGATACTATTGTTTTGATGTTATTATTTACTTTCTGTTTGTGCCCATAGCCTTGCCTGTGGCCGCGCTAACAGTAGGACAATGGAAAGATGTGTTCATGGGAGAGACTGTCACTATGAAGTGCGCAGTAGACCGTTTTGATGGCTGGACATACAAGTGGTATAAAGGCTTGAGTCCTAATGCTAATCTGCTGTCTGAATCATTGGGAAACACCTTCATTATCACTGCGGTTGCTGAGTCTGATGAGGGCCAGTACTGGTGTCAGGGGGAGAGGAGAGACAGACCCAAAATGTCATCTGGCAGTAGACTGGTAAATGTCACATTTGGTGAGTGATCTTGGTGTTTCTTTATATTGTGTCATGCTCTGAGATCGTTGCATGCTCATGCCTGAATGTGTTGCCACTTGCCATTAATTGAACTATCGACCATTGGCCCACCGGACATTGCCCTGTATGCCCTATGGCCAGTTCATGTCCGTATAACCCATAATACCAACAGTTGTTTGGAAAGTTTTCAAAGACTTCAGAAAACCAATAACCCCCAAAGTAGTGTGTGTGTGTGTGTGTGTGTGTGTGTGTGTGTGTGTGTGTGTGTGTGTGTGTGTGAGAAAGAGAGAGAGAGAGAGAGAGAGAGAGAGAGAGAGAGGAGGAGAAGAAGAAGAAGAAGTGGTATGGGTGATTATGTTTAAAACTAGTGTAATCAAAGAACTGATGTGTAGATTGATTTGTTTCAGGTTCTCCAGCAAAACCAAGACTCTCTCTTGAGCCCAGATCACCCATTCTCACTGGGCATCATGTTAGGCTAACCTGTAAGGTGGAGTCTACAGGGTGGCGTTTCTACTATTACAAAACCACAAATAACTCACAGCCTATAGGAGTATCTACGATAAACTCCTACAGCCTTTGGATAGCTACTGTCTCTGACGGGGGCCAGTACCGGTGCAGAGCTCAGAGAGGAAACCCAGTCTATTATACACCGTACAGCAACGCAGTGTGGGTAAATGTCACTGGTTAGTATTACTGTATTCCTTCTAGTGTTCTTTCTATCAGTTTATCAATCTACTCCTGTAAGTATGCATGTACTTACTGTATATGTCTGCATGAAGGCATGCAAGTAAGCATGCATATTAGTGTAGTTTTCAACCATTTCACCCATAATGATTCATGCATGCATACTTTATGCCCATAGAGAGACCAAAAGCTTTTGTGAGTGTGCAGCAAAATTGGACACAAATCTTTCATGGCGAAACGGTCACCTTACAGTGTAACATTGAGACAGAGAGAGACAATGAGTGGGAATATCACTGGTACAACAATGGAATTTCTCAGCTTGCAAATCAGAGGCTCTATACATTCATTGCTTACTATAAGCACAAGTACTCATGTCGGGGAAGGCACAAAAGCAGCCAGATGGAGTCGGACTTCAGTGAGGCTTTTTGTTTGAGTGTGAACGGTAAGTTTTACTGTTATTTTTATCTATTAGTCTTAGTCTTAATCTTAGTCTATTATTTGTTGTATGTTGCATATTTTTTTAGTGTCACAGCCAACTCAGCCGTCTGGGAATGCCATTTTTTAATGTTACAGCCATTTCAACTGTGTGGGAAATAACTTGAAAATGGTGCACAGATTATTGATTGATTGGGTGGCCTGACAAGCATTGGCTACACGTAATTTGCTACTGCTGGGGTCTAGATTTGTAAGTTATGTATTAAAACAAGAAACAGAAGATTACAGAATGGTGGTGATTGGGATACCATTGGGAATTTGTATAATATTTGTGACCCTATTTCCTTTAGTGGAGGTCTGCTGCTCTCTCTTTTCTCTCTCTCTTCTACGACTTTTTCTAGTTCGTAGAAATGGTTTTGATGCATATACTGTACTGTACATCACAGCTAATGTATATTTTGGGGTGCATATCTTAGCATGGATTGGACCACTGTAAGATGCATTTTTGCTTCTGACTGACTGTCACACTTTTCATTATGCAGAAAAACCAAAAACAGTCCTAAAAGGACCTCCACAGCCGTGGCTGAAGGAAGGGGACTCATCCACTCTAAGCTGTGAGGTTAAAGGCTCCATGGGCTGGAGATTCAACTGGTACAAAGCAGTTCCGTTTAGAGAAGGATTGTCAGCTGTTAGATATGGAGGCATAGTTTACTACATACAGCTACTCTCTAGCAGTGAGATAAGTGCCGGAGGCTCCTACACTCTCAGCCCTGCTGCTCTTAGACACTCAGGGGTTTATGTGTGCAGAGCAGAGAGAGGAGAGCCAGCCTATCACACACAGTTCAGCCAACCTCAGCCCCTTTTTGTTACAGGTAAGAAAACGTTTCACAATTATATTGAAAAAACTACTTGACAAGTGAATATATCAGATGCCGCAAGAAAGTATTTCAAGGCAGGAGTGAATATTCATACCAAGAAGACATGGAAGACAGAATAGATACAGACAGCAAGTTTGGTTAATATCCTATAACGGTCCCAAAAATAGCAGTGTAGGGGAAAATAGATGCTCGCTTTGTTAATTAGGTACTTTGCTAGTCGTAACACTGAACACCATGTATAGAGCTTGGGAACCGGGTGCAACCAAACCTAGCTAAAAATTGGCTATTTTCGGAGGCCACATTGAAATCCCATACAAAATCCTCAAAGTTGCCGTCTTTCTTATTGCCGTGTACAAGTCAAGACAACAAGTCTGGTTACACCCACCAAACAAAGCTCCTCAAGCATGTTGTTTTAGATTACTATTTCTACCGTTGCAAGTATTATTAAATACACTTCTTCCCTTTGTTATTGTTCCTTAGGGCAGCCTTCAGCCACTCTGGTAATCAAACCCAACAGAACTCAGCACTTCACTGGCGACTCTCTGTCCCTGAGCTGTGAGGTCCCAGACAACTCCACTGGTTGGAAACTAAAGTGGTTCACCAAGAGGGAGGAACTATATGAGTGTCCATACTCATGGACTGGAGCACCGGGACCTCAATGTCATACAGAACACTTGAACTCACCCGACAGTGGGGTGTACTGGTGTCAGTCGGAATCTGGCAAATACAGTCACATGGTGAACATAACAGTGCACAGTAAGACAACATTTTGACATCAGTGTGTGTGTCAGTGTGTGTCTGTCTGTGTATTTTATTTGGGTTAAACACAATAACTAATTTGCTTCATTCAAAAATACATACCAAGGCACATGACTATACACGAATCCGACGAAACTACAGGAAGTAAGCAGATGCCTTTTTTTTAAGATATTTTTTGGGCTTTTTGCCTTTAATCAGATAGGATAGTGTAGAGATGACAGGAAACAAGTGGGAGAGAGAGATGGGGTGGGATCGGGAAATGACCTCGGGTCGAAATCGAACCCGGGTCCCCGGAGTAATGGTCTGATGCTCTAGCCACTGAGCCACGGCGCCCCCTGCAGGTGCCATTTTTGAGCTGTAAGATCGCCAATCTGTCCATAGTGATAACGTAATAGCACACCATAAAATGCAGTGATTTACGAGATTCACTACCACTTGTATGATGTCAGTATTTCATGGTCTTTGCTGGAAGCTGTCATTGACAGTACATATTGTCAACAAGGTTTGTTGGCAATCCAACAATGGCGTCGCTACAAGATGGCAGCCTACACAAAACGCTCGTCGGATTCGTCTATAGCATACAGGATAAATAAGCAGATGTTGTTCAACACCCCCGAAAAAACATTATTTTTTTGTGAAATCCATTGGGCCATTACCTTTTGCATGAGGATTTAACCTGTGGCGTGTGTTCTAAATCCATTGGGCCATGACCTTTTGCATGAGGATGTAACCTGTGGCGTGTGTTCTAAATCCATTGGGCCATGACCTTTTGCATGAGGATGTAACCTGTGGCGTGTGTTCTATCAGATGGACCTGTGATCATTGACAGCCCTGCCTACCCTGTGCCTGAGGGGCTTCCTTTGAGTCTGCGCTGTGTATATCGCTCTAGACCAGCAGACTTCCATGCTAACTTCTTTAAAGATGGAGTGTCTTTGAAAAATCACACAACAGGCGAAATGATCATCCCTGCTGTGTCGAAAAATGATGAGGGCTACTTCCAGTGTGACAACACACAAGGAATGTCACCTAGGGCCTGGGTGACAGTAAACGGTGAGGCTTCAGGCTCTGAAATTTTGTGATACAGTCTAATCAGTAAATTTATCATTTTTGACCTGTTAAAAAGAAAATTGTGAATTGCTGTGATAAGAGCTATGTTTCTGTGCCAACAGAATCAGGCGTAGACAATGGACCCTCCTCTGTCATGCTGCCTGTCATTGTGTCTGTGGTGCTGGTGGCTATCTTAATATTACTTTTGATACTGGCCCTGCTGTTTTACATCAAAAGGTCTAAGGGTAAGAGCAATGTTACTGACAAATTAAGACAAAAGAAACAACAAAACATACTGTAAGTTTCACTTCGTAGTCTTACAGTCTTTGATTTTTCACTACATTGTGACATTATCAACACTTTGTGTAATATAATTTATTTGCAGGTGGGAATAGCCACGTAACAACCAGGTGAGTTTTCTTTTCCTGCCCCTCAGGGTCTTTTCTCCATTACGTTGTCTTTATGACATTCTTACAATAACGGTATTTGTCTCTCTCTAGTGTCCATCAAGTCCAGTCCAACAGTGAGGATTTAAACCAAAACCTGAATCAGCAGGAATATACTCATCTACAAAGTGGTCAGTTTAATAAATAAAACATAGTACGGCAATAAATTACATACATACACTATGTAAATAATAACACATCATATGTTGAAAATAAACATACATCTATGCATTTCTCATTTTCACTTACAGAAACAACACATTTGTATGCGACAGTTGATACACAAAATGGAGAAGGTATGGTGTTTCTGTCTTGTACATTCAATTATATTTCTCAAAATGCTAATTAACATACTGAAATGTACAGTATACCGCAGATTTCATTCAGCTATGTCAGAATTCATTTCATTCAGTTTTATTTTGCTGAACACCAACTCAAGAAAGAGCAAATATTGAATGTTAGTGTTTTATACTAGCTTTTAAAAGCTAGTTTTTCAACATATCTTTATTTCAACTTCATGGAAATATATATGTGCTGTATTATCCACAGATGAGGCTACAACTGATTTAACATATGCTCAAATTGACCTGAAACAGATCGAAGATAGACAAAAAATCAGTAACAACAGTGGTAAGTTTTGGAAATATCCCAGGTCAATATTGTATCATAAATAGGCTTAGTCCTTTTTATAAAACAATCGATTCTGTTTTGACAGGAGATGGGAACACATCAACAGAAATTGTGTACTCAGAACTTAAAACACATGCCACAAATGAAAAAGGTTTGTTTACACAAATTTCCAGCACACATAGACTCGCTACAACAACTTTGATAGGCTACCCAAAATTTTTAACAAAATTATTCTTGGACAAAAGGTTATGTCCAGTATTATTTTTGATCAATCACAGATCAGCTGACAGATTTTGCTGTAGTTTGATGGTTTGTCATGATGGTTTGATGGCTTTTCCCATTTGTTTCCATTTGTTTGTTTCATTTAGAGCTGTTTCCAGATGAACAAGTCCCCAATGATGCAACTTATGCTCAGATTGATGCCAAAACAAAAAAGCCACAAACTAGTGGTAGGACTTCTTTCTCTCTCACACCCTTTCTGCCTCAGTAAATATGATTTAATGATTTAGAGTTGAAATAGGCCAAAGAGATAAAAGATACATTTTGCAACTGCTCTACAGTACCTATATACTGGTCTGTTACAGAGGAGCATCAGCCCCAACATGGTGATGCAATATATGCCAGAGTCAGCCTTAAAACAAAGAAGCGGAACACCAAAGGTAGGGTTATTTTTGTTTCAAAATATCTAACATTTTCATGTTACATCGCTATGTATGTTTGGAATTTTTTATTTTAAATTCTGGATTTAACGGCAAATAATATAGTAAAGTGAATATTTTGATTTTGTAAAATAAATTCATAATTTTGGGGGATGAGGTAAAATGTGTATTACATAAGGTGAGTGCACAATTTAGTGAATCAAGAGCATGATTTAGTTCTTGCCATCTACATCTTACCCTGTCTTTACGAAAAATGAAAGACCATTTGAATTACTATGTATATTTCCTCAACAGATGACTGAGGCTGAACCAAGTTGAAGACATTGTTTACAACATTGTATTATTGTTTTTGCTGTGAAAATGCACAGCGACAGTACACCAGCATACATTGCAGTAGTTTACTGCAATTGGAGCCACAAAGTATACAAAACATACACGCAGGAGTATACACACACACACACACACACACACACACACACACACACACACACTTTTATAGAAAACAAGTAGTATGTTTTTGCAGGACGTGCTTTTCAAAAAAGAGGCAAACTGTACATAAAATTCAGAGTATTAGGGTTATTCTTTTATTAGATCATTTAAATGTAGCTTCAATTTAAACATACAAAATGAATATAGAGACATTTGAATGTTGGTGAATGTCTATAGACAATGAAATGACATTACAATAGAGGATATGGTTATGGTGAAGAAGCACAACACATTAAAACCAAATTATATTTTAGCATATAGCCTGCTAACATAGTGATATCTGCTATCGGCTACTTTAGACCAGTTATTACTACTAATATCATTGTGGGAACCGTTTTCAAATGTACAAAAGTAAACTTGTAGGCTAGCCTATGTATACAGAATAGTAGTAGCATTTTTGTTTGATGAAGTCATATGACAGATATTTGATTATGCGCAATCTTACTTTTGAATAACAGATGATAGGCCTAAAAAAATGATGTCTGACAGTGAAAGAGAATATATTTATACTGGTGAATAGTAGATGGAATTTTTGAGGAAAACCTTTCCAAAACCATTCCAAAAACATTGCACTTTCAATCTGCCCCTGAATTATTTGTACTTTAAAGATGAGTAAAAGTTCATAAATAGATAAATTACATGTTTATTGAAAGAAAAATGTTGCCTAACATCTGACCAATATATAATCTGATACAGTATATAGAATAAATTAGCTATACCGGCAATATCCCTGAAACAGGCTATAAAATATCTATAAAAAGATTAAAATTATTGATTATTTAAGGACATTTTTAATTCTGATTTTCCTCATAAAATGGAGGATTGAATGAGGGGGATGAACTGTGGTCTGGCAAAGCAATCATTGCCCGGAATTCCGGGCAGGATTAATTTAAGTCTCTCAAATGCAATCAAACTTCTTTCAATGTTATGAGACAGAGCTGGATACAGTCATCGTCGCTAAACTCGCCTCCTTCAGCCAGTTAATTTGTCATTAGGTCCTGATTTTTCGGGCTCGAGAGTTGATGATATTGCCTCCTTGGCCATACTGACTTGATCGCAAATTTTCATGCAGCGACAAGAAGTATGGGCGGACCCAGGCTAGGGGATGACATCTGTAACTGAACTTTTCTTCGCCGAAGGCACTTCATTTTATGGTTGTGGTCTTTATTAATCATCTGGTCTTCATTAATCCTAAAAGAGGACAGTGTTGAAATTTGTATCATAATTTCTATTGTCATGGATATTAACAGTTTTTTTTAATTTAATTTTAATTGGAAGGCGACATTGAATGTAAAAGGAAACATTTTGATGTTCCAATATTACAAACGCCATGCTCTATGTTCACCTGATATCCGCTAAAGCCATTATGCAAACTAATTACTGTAGCTCCACGTTTCTCTTATAATATAACTTTGTATAGTATCATGTGTTGTCCTATTAATATGACCACGATCAATGAAACAATGTAACAGCGAAGTCAGAATATTCACAACTAAACATGTTACGCATCGAAACTGTGTTTGTTTTTTTATTGGTTTTGGTTTTGTCTGCCAAAGGCTTACCTGTAACACTATGTCACTGATGACACTGACAACTATGTTATTATTTAATGGTTCATCTTTTAATGAACACATTTGAATTACTGTGGTCCAAAGCATATGTGCAAAAGCAAATTGTATATCTTACCTTTTCCAGCACCTGACCAATCTTTTGCCTTGTCTGCCCTCAGGGTTTAAACACACCCGAAAGTCATCCAGGAGGGTCAATCTAGAACACACACACACACACACACACACACACACACACAGTAAACCAATGATACAGTAAAAAAATCAATCATTAATTGTTAATATGAAAGTAACTCCAGTGTTTGAGCCAACATTTTACATCAAAGCTATGACACTTACATTATCTCGGTCCCACAGGAAGGTTTCCACAGCTCAATGGTGAAGTCCTTGATTTTACGCCTGCTTACACTTGGTGCTGAATTTGGGCACTGGCACAGCGAAGGTACCGCTGTGTTTGTTCACAACATTAGTCAAGTCAAGTCACTATTTGTCACT